>KZ112491.1:0-201423 GCA_002120305.1 Hypoxylon sp. CO27-5 | reverse complement strand
CCCCCCCGGCTATGTTCCAGTATTCTCTGGCATTGTCAACGTTCTTGATGATTTTTATGTCGTCATTATGTTTCTAGTGGTCTTGGGTTCATTTGAATAAGAGCTGTCTCTTCAAACAGTCAAGAGGCTGATAGGTCATATTAGTCTTGTGATAGCAAGACTAGCATATGATTCCCAAGCGTCCTGTGTCTGTGGACCCGGCTCAGAGTCCATGTCTTGTCGGGCCCGGAGAAGTAAGAGTTCAATGGGGATTGGTGAAAATCTCTGTTGTTCTGTCGTTCTGGTGTTGAGTGCCAGACAGCGATGCAAAACTAGTATCCTGAAATGGAGGCTTTATGGACCTTGTGAGAGACGCTCTCAATGCAGACAAAATCAAATGCCAGATACAGCGTCAATACCGAAGCTGGCGATGGGATAACGGAGACAATGTCGAGTTCAGCACTCTTCCTGTTAAGATATTATAGTTAAAGATAGGGAACCATGGGGCAACGATGGCGTTGGTTCAGCTTGCAAATGGTCTTGCAAATGGTCTTGCCAACTGCCAGTCCATTCGACGCCGGCAAGTTAGTGAGTGATATTAACAAAATAGCCTATAAGCCCATCATCTCTGTAGACCACGTAGTTGTGAGGAGAGGTCGTCTTGTCCCTTAGTTGTAATAGTAAAATTAATCAGCTTCGGTCGATTCTAGGACTGATCCCTCCATCATCGTTTCACCATAACCACAAAAGGTGGATGTATGTTTTCTCGAGTAGTTGATTTCTGATAAAAGCTGCGATTTTCAGTATGCCCTTGGACATTGTCTCCGGTGATAGACTGCGTTGTCCTACTCTCCGTAGAATGGCTAACTCGAAGCTTTTAGTTAACTGAGTCCTTATGTCTTCCAAGGCGGAGAGAGTAACTTACCAGCTAGCCTGAGTGTTTCTGGTATTACTTAGACCATTTGCGGTTAAGATCTTGTAGCAAATGATATAAATTTATGGATTCGGGGTTCCTTGTTTGGCTCTCGGAAAGGCAGGACAGTATAATGAAGGCCGATACGGCCTTCGCCCATTGCTGGTATATTCTAGCGATCGTATGTAGGAACCTTAGAGCTTTTAGTTGCTGGTGCCCCTTGACGGGCGATTATTAATCGGTTAGCTGGTTGATTAGGGGTAAATGAAAACCAGACTGTTTTCTTTATGTCAGTTAAGACTTGAAAATGTTAGTTTTTCCATTCTCTTTCGGCGAGTGTTGGTGACTTTTGATCAATGCGTGATCGTTAATGTATGAGATGTCCAGACTGAAGTCATCTCTAAACAGAGCCGGAATTCGCTCATGTTGTCGGGTGGCGCACCATAGATGAAGGGAAGAAACATGTTGTTCCGCAAGGAGCTGGAAAATGCCTGGCTACGATTGTGGTATACATACGGCATTCTTCTTTGTCTACCATGTCTCGGGTAACACCTTATAGGTGAAAAATCTACCACATGTCGAGCAAGAGAGAACATGATAGTTAAAGTTTTTTTTATGAACTCAATAGATCATGAGCTCAGACTCGTTATGGCCGAGTAAACCATATAGTACGTTAAAGACGTAATATGCTCATATAGAAAGGAAGCCACATTCAGGGACTCGGTGTCCTTCATTTCGGTCTCTTATGACTTAGTTGTTGTTTCCTTTAGAGAGCCTAAGTATAATTAAATGAGCAATGGGACCATCATATTCTAATCCTGATTTCACCTAAGTTTAAATTTAATTACCTTTATTGCCCTCCAGATAACCTTTCCTTGGCAGAATTGTAAACGGATACATAGTTTATCCAAGATGAGTCTTAGTCGTGCCTAGCTGGATAATGAAGCCTACATCATTCAATTAGCTTAGGAAATATCAAACACGGCAAATAGGGATCATAAAATGTCTGAAAGAATTGCCTAAAGAATAGGAGTTCCCTAATCACTTTTGTTCTTGTTGCTTACTATCGGACCTAACTCCGTAACACCAGCAGCTTTATTCCCTTCTAATTTTCAACACCACCTTAGCTTCCTTTTCATAATAAGCACTTGCCTGTTGATGGATACATTTTGCCTCAAAGCTAGCGTAATTTTATTAACAGCCATTAATCTTAAGTGGCTTTGGAGCAGTACCTGTTTCCTTCAGTGAGCGCGTTTTCGTCTTCTTTGACACATTAAAATAGCTAAGCTAGCGGAGTTTGGGGTTTCTCAAGCTCCGTAATCTCATAGGCTACTTGTCACTGAAGAGTCTATAATCGCCAAGACTCTCTCAGCTGTGAGTTCTTCTATACTGTAGCTGATCCGCTCATCTGGTTGTAGTTGTGCTTCGAGTAATACGGGTGTAACTATCCAAGAGGTAACCTTCGGATATGCCAGAGCTTAGGATGACACGATATCACGAAAGACGGAGTGAAAACTATAGCACGTTCATAGGAAATATAACTCCGTACTGCAATTGGTGCTCTCTACAACTTAGCTAGGTACCTACCTAATTAGGTATCATCAATTCGGTAGCCTCACAGTTACGCGGCTATATGCCCAAATAAATATCTCCTTCCAGTGAGACTTCTAACCCAATTGCGTATTACGCCAACCTCAGTTTAGAAAAACTAACGTTAGCTAGAAGTCTTACATTTCCATGTCCATTGAATAAGACATGAAGACCTAATAGCAAATGCGCAATTATGGGCGCTGTAATTATGCTAAGCGATGCCATTTTCCAGGGCGGTACGCCAGCCTTACAGAACCCCTAGAACGCCATCTGCGTCTACAGGGACTTTCTGACGTCCACCTGATGGACCGAGCGAGTTTGATCGCCCTACAGAGCCAACTAAACCTCCCGCTGTACGCCCAACAGAATAAGCACCTACGCCACAGGCGCCTCCTAAAGGGCCAGGCCATGTCTTACGTCGTCAACGCTCGTCATACACCCGGTCTGGATCGCACTGCCGGCCGCCATGGCTTTCTGTGACGCCAGCATTCCCTAGCTTCGCGAAGTGGGAGGTCCGGAAGCCCTGTCCGTCGTCTGGAATCGTCGGCTGTCGCTCTTGTTTCACGCGCCCGGGGAACAAGAGCCGGCTAATGATCCCCTAGGGTCGGCCCATACCTAGATAAATAAGTGCTCACTCAGACGGAAGTAGATTCTAGCATGAGATACCTACGATAGACTCGAAGTTAGTGCGAATCCTCATCGCTTGAGTTGGAGTAGGTAGGTCAGCTTGCCGCAGGGGCCGCTCAGCACTATTGCGCGGAAGCACGGGAATATGAACAAGAGGTGGTCAGAATTTTCTCTCCGTCGCAAGGGGAAGATGCGGCGATGGGAAAACTAAAGCAAAGAAAAAGAGACGTCTTATGGCATCTTTGTATGTATATACCTGTGATGGGTTACGAATCTCCCCTGGAGTACCTGTACAAGCTGCAACCGCCAAGGACGCCTCGGGTACCTGAATGACAAGTGAACCAACCAACAGCATGGGAGAGCTATAGGCTAAAGATACCGTCTATGGAAATACACGGCCATTCCTCTTCAATAAAAGTTTGATTATTATAACTCACGTATTCTGACCTATGCCCTAGGGGTAATGTATAATGCTCACCATCATGCCCGTCGCTCCTTCGGCACAATGCAAACCGGAGCGGAGCTTCATCCCCGGTTGCGTATTTAGCTCCCCAAGGGTCCTCGGAAGGCTATGATTGGAAGCCATCGCGGACCGAAGAATGGTTATTGAGATTGCTTGCGGTACTTGTTTAGCTCCATGTCCTCCAACATGCATTACGTACCTACCTAGGCAGGTACTTAACGCCCCTACAATAGTTCTTGAAGTTGAAGAAAACCTACTACCAAGTTGCGTTGCCCGCGCCGCCGGAGAGAATTTTTTTTTTTCTACCTCGCAGAATTATGCTGTGCGTAAGTGGCTCAGTGGGCTCGATCACCCTGCCCTGTCCCCCTGGAGCCGTCGGCGAACCCTGAAACAAGCTTAAAAAAAAAGAAAGAAAGTAGGTGACGGCGTTTGGAGAATGCATGTTCCCAGCTAGCCTTGACAAATCCCGATTACTTTTCACACGCGTCCCAATCCCATGCCGTTCCATACCATAGATTCGCAGCCGCTGGTAGCGAAGAGAGAAAATATTTCGTGATGGACACGCGAGTCGCTCGAAGGAGTAGCGCCGGCATAAGTGAGGCTTGCAGGTCCTTTCGTTGTAGAGCTAGGTAGGTACCTACCTACCTTTCTCAAGCGTCATGTGTCGTCATCTGCGTTCTACAATGCTATGAAATGTTCCTAAACGCGTACACACATGCATACACTTCAGCCGCTGCGGAGAAGCTAAGGCGTCAATACCTACCTCGTAACATAGTTCTGAGGATCTCCGAGGATCGGTTCCCCGAACCCATGCGTAGGCCCTGGAGTATAGTCCCTCCACGGCGATAGGGCCCCAAAAGAAGCACCGATCCAAAGCGCAACGGAACGGGACGGGTCCCCATTAGAGTCAGGGTCAGGATCAGGGTCAGGGGTAGCGGGCCTTCAACACCAACTAGACGTCTTGCCTTGAGGGAGCTAGTAGACTATAAAAGTTATCCCGCGTAAAGCAAAAGCCGCATACCATGTGTGTACTACACACGTTAGGTACATACGGCTGGCGATCGATCCTGCAGGTGTATTTGACAGCCAGCCATGCGCAATACGTCCATGCAATAGCATAGCTAGCGCGAACCATGTAACCCTCCCCTTCCCCCATGCGCAAGAAGGCGTTCCTCCATCTACACCCTTCTACCCCCGCGTCCCTAACCCAACTTTCTCACGTCACCGCCGACCGCCAAGAAGGGGGGGGGGGGGGTAGAGTAAGGTAGGGTACGAAGCAGGGAAAGGGTAGTAAGGGGAAAAAAGAGGCCGCAGGAAAAATGAAATTTGGAAACTGCGGAACCGGGTTGCAGGACCCGACAGGGCGGAACGGTCTCTCACGAAGAATGGTGCAGGGCTAGGACGGCGCGTCATTGGCCCAACCCGCCCCGTTCGTAAGCGGCTCGTCATCACGCAACCCGCATGTGCTTCTTGCCCTGGCCCTACGCCTATCCAGTGGGATGGGATGGAACGGGGGGAAGAGAGAGAAGAGACACACACATAGAAAAAAAACGACGGGGGTGAAGGCCCGTCAGCCCGCATCCCCTACCCAATGAGGCAAAGGAGAACTGCTCGAACGGGTAAGAAGGAATGTGATGGAAGCACAGCTGCTCTCATGCATTGCATGAAGCAGTAGTAGCAGCAGCAGCAGCAGCAAGCATAGATGTGCGTATGTATCACGCACGCACCAAAAGCGTTCGGTTGCAGCCAAGCACGGTTCTTTTCTTTTCTTTTTTTCTCCTTCCCTTCTGCCCTGCTCGCTTCTCGCTTCCACTGGCGTGGGACTTTTCCCCGGCTTAGCTGAAAAGAACGCCATTTCTTTCCCTATTCCACCCCTCCCCCCCCGGCTTTCCCCCCTTACGCTACCATTCCACACACACACCCCTTCCCATCTTAGGCAGTATATTACGATGTGGACAGCTCCTCCACGCTGACAGTTACCTAGGTGAAGGGTAGGGCCACCGTAATCATTCCGTTCTGGGTATCGTACACACCACTACACGTCGTCCGCACCATCCGTATCTTCCTTTCTAGGTAGTCGGGCAGGGGCGGTGAGTAAGGCCAGTGTTGCCCTAGCGAGCAGGTAACTCCCATTCCAGGCATCTGGGCGTCAGCAACTGGAAGGCTGAGCTGACGGTGACCTACCGTATCGAGAGAACCTCATCCGGCAATAAGGCCGCCAGCCCAATTTCACTCTTCAGCCACCAACTCTAGTACTGTACTGTACACTCCTCCCCTCACCCTGGCGAAAAGACGCCCACGCGTCATGCACCTGCGCTGAAAGCGGCTAGGGCAGGATCCGCCGCCTTGCTTTTACCACGCGGATGAAGAACTGCCGTGGAGCACGTTGTACAGTAGGCATTAATAATATCCCGCAGGATTCGGAGCGGCCTGCCTAGTACGGCACTGGATGCCTTAGCATAGGTATAGGGCTACCTCGGCGTCAGATCATATCGTGTTGATAGTTTTGCCGGGTTCGTTTTGATCGACATGACACGGCGTCTCGCGCAACCATAGCTCAGGTAGGGTGACATGTCAGACCACACCAACCTGCATACATGCATATTGCCTAGGTCCCGAGTATGGGGTTCGCCCCGAAAAGGTAAATCGAGGCTGAATGTGGTTCAAAGAGCCACCCGTATTCTGTAGAGTTGCATATTCCCGAATCCCGAATCCGAACTCTCCAAGGCCATGGTCTCGGCATGGCGGCTGCTTATGCTGGCGTCGTGCTTGGCCGAACTGCTGCTGCTTCTGGACGTCGGTTACAATTATATAAGCAGCCACACCAATAGCTCTATACGATCTATCGATTCTGGTACAAGGTCAGCAGTGAGTCAGCGACACGTAAATGCTTGATGATATGTCGACAATCAGCTGTCACATATGAGACATTCGAGACATTGAGGACGGAAATAGTGATCAAGTTATAAACAAAGACACTTAGTTGGGACAAAAGCAGCTTGAGTAAATGAGGAATCGCTGTGGATTCAGTACATAGTGTGCAGCGCGAGCCACTAGGTATGGTTTATATGTGTCATGCCAAATGCGAGCCGAAATGCCAATGCTAGTTAAAGAAGAACCTGCTAGGGAGAAATCGAGTATTCGAAGTGAAAGCCTGATGCAAATCAAGCCGTAGGAACCGCCCGCCACCGAACCCCAATCCCATGCGAGTCAGCGATAGGAATCTTTCACCTGGAACTGATCCTTCTTGTGCTGCTGGTCAATCGCGACCCTGCGCCTCACAGCTTGCACATTAAGTCCTGCTCGTAAAAGCGAATGCAAATATGAAAGCCAGTAAATGCTCTGAATGATATCCTCATCGATAGGAAATTCGTCATAAACCCCTGCCAATAAACACCGCAACTCCGAATGCCACCGCCCATGAAAAAAACAAATGAAAGATTTTTTTGTCATTTCCCAGATCTATCTTGATTCCCTTCAACACCGATGATATGCCTTTCTCGCCGTTCCTCTGCGCTTCCGAGATTCTACTTAGAGGAAGCACTACAAGTGAACGAATGGTATTGAACGCCTCCGAAACAATGCAAAAACAATCGTAAAATTCGCTTATGGCCGTGCTGCGCCGCCTCCCTTTTGAGAGTGTGATCCGATGGGGTATTCGCTACAGATTAAAACTAGGTAGAATATCATCGCAACTGCTAAGTCAAATAAAAAGATGTACTGGTACAAGTGATTCGTAGTTGAATCCGAGTGAAGATTTGCGGATCAAAGAAAACCATGTTGCGAGGAGTCGGAATAGCCACCATCGAAGCTACTCTTTTCGAAGCTCGACTTGGTACTATTTGCGGTTGATCGGTTGAATACATTCCTGCTGATGTTCTTCAACTTGCCGACAGTGGCATCGCCACCATTATGCTCGGAGGCTTTGGGCACATAAACGCTAGTGGTAGGATCAACCTTGATGTGACAAAATAATGTCGAGAAGAGATATTGATCTCCATTGGAGTCCAGCAATGGTAGGGTTCGGTAGCCTTGTTTGAGGCTGTTGAGCTTGGCTGTGTAGGTTGCGATAGTGGCATTGCGACCAGACGAGTTCTCGCCATCATTAGAAAGTTTGACGCTGAATCTGACGAAGACCAACTCGGGATGCTTAGTTGTGACACTGAAATGAGCCTTGTAGTCAAACACTGGATTAAACCCATTCTCCTTCACAATGGGCGTGGATGCCTTGAGTGGAGTATCGGTCAGGATGGGAATACCAGCCATGCTGTCGTGCTTGTCTCGCTTATCATTGGTGTGGAAAATCTCAACTTCCACATATGGATCGAGAGTTCGGTTAGAGGGCAGAGACGATGGGCGGATGAGTTGCTGCGCAGAGATAACATGGATGTCGAACGACATACTCTGACGTTCCAGTTTACCGATCGCTTCCACAGGAATACCGTCAGGAAGTATCCGTATCTCGCGCATTGACGCAGGCTTCAGGACGTATCCAGACTGATCAGTGCCTCCGTCGAACATGGCTTGATTGAGCTGCATGCCAAGGTCAAAGGTCTGCCAGTTGAGTGCAGCCATCTGTACACCCCTCCGCCAGTACATCAGAGGGTTGAAGTTGTCAGACGAAAGACGAGAATATTGGGGGTAGACACGCATCATGTAGCGCATGTTGTGCCGCGTCAAGGCCAGCTTCGAATCCGATGCTTTAGAGTGTTTCCTAAATGTGCCTTCCATAAAGGACAAAATATGATTACTCTTCCTGCATTCTGCCGATTCGAAGCCGTGAAACTTGACGCCGGTGCAGTAGACACCTAGCTCACCCAAATTCTTGACAATCTTGCTCGTTTTCCGCTTCCCTCGTTTCTCCTCCTCGCTGTCGCATTCACTCGTGCTGCTGCTGACCGTGTCATGTACCTCGCCCTCGTTAATGGTGTCTACGCGTTCACTTACAACTCCGCGTCGAGAAGGCCGAGCAGTAGGGCCTAGCAGCGGACTAGACAAATAGCGGGTTGGGATAGGTGCGTTGTCGGATGATACGGGCTTCGAAAATGGAGAGGTTAGGCTGTTTCCACGCCGACGACCGGTCGCAGACTCGCTACCATTACGCTGTGGTTCATTGCTTTGATGAGTGCCCTTCACCTTGATCAAGATTCGATCCTTTAGCTCCGAAGGCGATGGGAGCTTAGTCGCGTATGGGTCTAATGGCTCAGTAACAAGGCGTGGACCAAAGGTCTCTTTCATAATCTCGGCCATGACCTCTTGTTGCGGAGCATTGCAGTGGACCTCGAGCGAAACCCAAAGCGGGAAATGGCTCGCGACGAAGGCGTATTTATTGACGGTCCTGATCACCTCGCGGAACGAGATGGCGTTCGTCATGGCATATCCATGCTTCACTACAGGTTGGCCGTCGGAGCCATCCCAGCAGTCAATCTCAACACTACGGCAACCTCGGACAAGAGTCGAAATGTAGCCTTCAATGGAAGCAACGTCTGCAATCTGGCGTCCCACTAGGTAAGTGTTATGCGAGCTAGATATGAAGTATTCGTTAAAGGGTCGGTCGAGGGAGTACTCAATTGGTGCACGAACGAGTGGGAAGTTATCTTTCGATGTAAGATAGGCTGCGAGTGCTTGCTCGTTCATCGTGATCGAATCCTTGTCTAGGCGTTGACACAAGGGTGGCTCTATCCTGGATTTACCACCCCGATGTGCATAGCGAATGAATCTGGCCTCCCACAAGCTAGCATTGCTATCGACATCTTCACCTTGCTCCTCCCGCAGGAATCTCATGAATTCTGCTAGGGTGATACCCCTCTCTTGATCCGAAGCAATCTTCATATACAGCCGTTGAATGTCTTTTCTCCGCTTCATCTCGCGGACAAATACCTGGAATTCGGAGAAGTTTAGCCGGCCGGACCTGGTGCTGTCAGCAATGGCGAACTTAGCATGGAGCTCCCCGCGGGCCATGTGGATGTGCAGATTTCTGCAGACCCGTTCAACTCCAGGGAAGTCCATCTTTTCCTCGTCAGGCGAGTGATGTCTATTCTCGAACTGTTTAGTCATCTCGCCATCCCAATACCCACGGATGGCGCTATCGTTGAACGCCATCAACGAGGCCATGTGTACCTCTCGGTGTTTCGATATCTGATCCAAGGCATTAACCCAATGTGCGAATGTCTCCTCGTCCTCGGCGATTAGGTGCATTGTTTTGCTTCTCGACTTGTCAGGGACAGCATAGAAGATGGTAAAGAAGCGACCCTCGTCTGCTTCGGATACTCCATAGTCGATACGATACTGACGGATGTCGGAACCTATTCTAACTTCCTTAATATCGTCGATATAGATGCACTTAGTTGAACGACCCTTCTCCCAAGTGACCTTGCCGGCATCAGCCTCGAGAATGAAGAGCAATCGCTTCGATTTCTTTTTCTTGGATATCTTGTTCAGAAAGGTTCCTTTGACCAGTGCCATTGGTACGACGGGCCCAGCAGGAACGTCGACAATAGATCCAGCTATTGAAGCTGCACCACTTCCGCTTGAGAAATCTCGCGTCATGCTCTCTGCTCCGAAAATCGAGTTGAGCTCGTTCATCTCGTCATGGAACTCATCATCAGAGTCCGTTAACAGGACAGTCTCCGCCGCAGGTGCCGTGTTGGTGCTGTCACTCCTGCGCCGAAGGATACCTGGACCCACACTTCCCTCTCGACTCATGGGCGTTGCCGCAGATTGCCGTCGAGTCCTACTAGCAAACTTGGTCGCTCGATTAGAAAGCCGTCTTATTAGACCCTTCCCCGAAGAGTGGCTATTGCTCAAGGCTTCAGCCATTGAGCCACCCGCCGTCGCGTAGGTGGAACTGGCAGGGCTGGTGCTGCTAGGCTTGTAAGTGAGGAGTGGGTCGCCAAGGTGGAAGGGCGGAGGAGGGAATTGCTCGGCGTCATGACCCTGACTGCGGTAGGGATCCGGCGAAGGTTGAATAGAACTGCTGGTGTTGGTTAACACCGCATGCTCAGGGGACATGATAGGAGAGTCATGCTGCGAAGAGCTAGATGCCGCCGTAGAGGCACTTATGGCGGAGGTAGGCATAGAATTGGGTTGCGTGCTGGCTTGGTGGGTAGTCTGGACTTGACTTGGGCGCGGACGCCGCAGCAGAGAACCCTGGTTGGCCATGGTCGGCGTACTGGAAGAAGGAACCCGGGACTCGACGCTTGGGCGGGAAGATATGTTGTTGTTGGGGGTTGCAGTCATGATATATGTGTCGAGGGGGCGAGGCGTTGCCCAGGCGTAAATCGTTGTTAGTACGTGTAGTACAAGCAATATATGAGACAGCGTCTATATGAGGAGGGCTGAACTTGTGGGCCTCATTTTTCCGGATATGTCTTTCATAGAGGCACCTCCCAAGGAAAAAAGGGGAATTGGGGGGAGTGAGTGTAAGGAGATAGGTAGACGAGCGTAGTAGGGGCCGTGGATTCGTATGGTGGATGTACACACCGGGGAAGGCTACTTATTAAAATCGAGGCCAAGTTCGAGGCTGCAGGATACTCGGCGCCTTCCCACGATGTATGTATATGTCGATTGCGGTCCGGAACGCAAGGGTGCGCCCGAGTAAGTAGTAGTATAATAAAGTACAAGTCTGTCACTGGTACGGCCTTCTGACACAGGTACGCCAAGGTACGGTCACAGCCAGCTGCCCTCTGCACTCGTGCTGTGCGTCTGCGTTGCCCTAGGTGGTAGACCAGGACCTAAACAGGGCGGGTATGGAGGACTTGATGTTGCAATAGCTCACGGTAAAAATGGTGAGGTGGCAGGCCGCATGCAGGTCGCTGATTTGGGTATTTCTAAGTTGGGGGAAATGGGTATCTCCCAAGCGTCAGATTTCAAGTAAGATAGTCCTCCTCTCTTGGAGGATTGATATTGCTCTAAAGTGTGCCCCTGTAAGTTCACACACTTTTTTTTTCTTGTCTATTAAGCTGTATGTTTCTTGCGATTGACTTGGACGCGGGCTTTAAATTAGAGATATATGCTGGTATATATATCTCTCGCGCGATAAACACACCGTCTTTGAATTTTCTGATCTTCAAGGTTGGGCTGTTTTCTTGCGGACACGTCCAGGTCAAAAGCGCTGTTGCTGGGCTCCTTGTGAGTAAAGGTGGATCCCCCTGTGCGGTGTGGTGATGACTCCCTCTCTCGCTTCTTAGTAATTTTTGCGTGCTGGTTGTACAACAGGAATTGGGCCAAAGTGTGCGTGATGACGTCCAGTGAGGCTCAGCAGCTAGGTAAGAAGAGAAAAATGCAAATGGCCGGCAGAATGTAAGTGCTGTTACTGTACTGCGAAGTGAACTTTGCGTATTTCCTTGTGCGACGTGAATGGAATGTATTGTACATACAAATTCATGTATGCAGATGTGTGTGTATGTGTATGTGACAAGCGTGGCGACACTGTTGCTGATGTGGAATTGGTTGGCCGGACGGGGTTTTTTTTCAACTGCTCGAGAAGGGGAAACGAAATAAAAATATATATATAAAATAAAAATAATAATAATAACACCAAACTTTTTTTTCGCCCACGAATTTTGATGAGGTGTACAGCTCTGCTTGCTCTTCTTTTTCAGGTGGAGGAGAATGGGGTCGGGAAATTATTAAGTGACGGAGCGGAAGGGAAGGGATTAAGGCATGGCAAAGACAGGGAAGGAGTCAGGAAAAGGAAAAGAATAGAGGTAGGCGGTCCCCTAAAATAATGGTACGTACTGGGCCTATTCCTAGTTCAAACGTTCAAATGTTCCTAGTATACATTTTTATCGTGTATACCTCACTTACAACGCAGGTACTCGAGTCCATGTACCTGCCTCACTACTACATGTAGGTAGCAGTACCAGGTAACCTCTGGATGGGGAGGGGCTAATTGCAATAAGGCTTCTCTCTGTGTCTCTCTCTCACTTACCAGAACCTAACCTAGTTTTCCTAAGGGATTATTTAGGTTGGCGTTATTGTATCGTAATTCTGGGTCTGGTACAGTAAGATACTGGGCCTTTTTGTTGGTTGGCAGTTTTCCACCTGAATTTTTGGGACGTGCATGTATGGATGTGTGTTGTACCCGTGTCCACAGTAAATTCAACATGGGAGTTCAATCAAATGGCAGCATTCGGCTTTCTTCGACTTTGATATATGTGGGACCCCCGGGTCAATTCCTTATTATTCTATTAGTGGATTGGGAAAATGTACCCAGGTAATGTACAATCCCATTTGAACGGTATTGATGGGGGTGTGAGATGGAAGCAATGGATCTAGGCAATATACCTTATATGTAAGTGAAATATTGGATGATGGCGCTGTTCGTCCTTCATGTTCCTGTGAGTCACGATGTATGTATGTATATATGTAGGTATGTACATATATATACCTACCGTATGCATGTATGCATGTACGGTGGTATGGTGATATGGTAGTAAAGAAGCAGAATATCTCTTGTCGTGCTATGCTGCACGGGGGATCTGCTCAGGTACACGAACTGAAAGATGACACAATCACACAAGCACGTTGTGAATTTCTTATTAAAGCCGTTCAGGGGGAAAGGTTGCTCATTGCGTGATGTGCTCGCACTACCAAGCATACATGCCTCTAGCATGTACTTAGAAATGGAGTCAGGTGGCCTCCCGTTCGCCGCTTCGAATAGTGTACCTAAGCAACCAAAGAGCATCATTCGCATTGCCAGGTCTTTGTCAACCCAAACCTTAACAACAAAAGACGAGGAACAATGAACTTTCGAGTACCTTGGCTGACCCAAAGCTTGAGCAATTACAACCTGTATGTCTGAGACAGAGCTCTCAGGTCTTCCCCAACCAACTCCAATTTGCTACATAGTACATTTTAGCCTTTTGGGTTGTGATGAGCTATGATATCCACGATTGCATCCGAGCAGACGCACCGTGAAAGGATGGTCATAACCCTATTGCGATGAACATTTTGAGTGCTGATTTACAAAACTGAAACAAACACTTCGCTGTGGATTCCTTCCTAGCGATCAATGGGATTCGGGATGGGGAAAAAAAAAAGAGAGCGACAACGAGTGAGGGAAGTGCATGCCAATATTTTACTATCGTCGGTGGAAACCAGGAAAAAGGAGTTATCCATCTGATGGGCAAGCCAGGAAAAAAATTGACGGAACGCATTTGTTGTCGGTAAACTGTCCATGTAAACGGAACGGGCTAAAGGGTCAATAGACATTAAAGCTACGCCCGAATAGGTAATAAAATTTAAGTCCAGCTTAACTACTGTAGGACAGCTACAGTTAGGCTGCTAGGGTAAGGATAGGGCAGGACAGGACCACCCAAGACATGTTCACCAGGGTAGGGCAGGTAGGGTAGGGTAGGGTAGGTGGGTGCTAAGCCAGGTGGCAGGTGCGGTGGTCCCATAACTACATCATCGACCATCTAAGCCTGATCCGCGCCCGGCTTCCCCAAGATGAGAAAAAAAAAAGAGCAGCGACAGGCATGTTTTTTGACAGGGGTGTCCGGGGGTGTACCAAAGACCTGGGTGGAAGGAAGGGGAAAAAAATTAACAAAAAATAAAATGGCTATGTATTTTTAAGCGCTTCGGTTCCAGTAGTACAGCTACTTCCGAAGTTGTCCCCTATTTTTTTCTTCTCCATGTTAAAAAGTTACATATGTAGGTAGCATTGAATATCCTATTTACATACTACTAACTTCTATCTATTAGAAGCAAATCTGGTACGCTATAAGCTAATAATCTGTTTCATAAACAGCTTGGCTTTGAAATGACCTCATTTCAACTGCACTAGTTCACAATTTACTTGCGATAACATACATCAAGAAGAGGAGAGGGAAGAGGGAAGAGGGGAATTGGGAACAAAACCAAAGCACGAAGACACTAAAAAGCTAAAGATTAAAAAGTCGCATACACTTCGCATACACTACAGTAGTCACAAAAGTCAAAAAGGCACAAAAGACATCGTAAGCGTCAGGGGTTATGCACAACAAGGTCCCCGTCAACCTTATTATTATCTTATTAAGATTCCCAACTTTTCCCAAAAGAATAAAAAAGCGAGCAGCAAACCGTTTCAAGGTTGTTTTTTTTCCTCGGCTGTCGGAATGTCAACCTAAAAGCCAGTCAATTGAAACCTTGGGGGCTGCCAATCCTGCAAGACATACGATGATGCGCGCCGCTACCAACTCTAATCAAAACGGAAACCCACTCAAATCAAGATATCTAGATTATATATCGTGGGGGGGCTTGCTCTTCGCGTGTTTAAAGGAATATTTCGGTCCTTTACTGCTTCCGGTGTATCAAATTGTATCAAATGGAAACGTCGCGGGTCATCTCTAGCAAACAGATACACGTCAAATAGTCGAATATGGTCAGGATATGCCTCCCTGGCCGACTTGGGATAATACCCAAGACTCATTGCCATCATGTCCTGATAATAATAAAACGTTGCCTACGAACTTTAGCCAGTCACAGCACCCAGGCGACCAGACGCAACCTTCCATTACACGCCGACCTTGCATGGCCCCATGCCTGCAATCCCCGTAGTGTAGATCTCGCTCTTCTCGTATGACGGCGGTGCTGAAGCTCCGTCCAACAGCAAGGCGTCCCGCGGCTCCGAGCCTTCTCACATCTCGCTTCTCAGATGTCCTGACCCAACGACTTCACAGTTGGGCAGTCTGGCTAGTCACGATATGCCTCCCGTGTCACAATCCTTCCCAGCCGGAGTTAAATAGCCTACAGAGCACCTGACCCAATGGGTCGTCTTGTTTGCGAAAAACTCACGATGGCTCACCGCCTCTAGGACTTGTCCATTATCAGTCGATGACGATACCGGTATCTGCATTGAAACCACAAGATTATTCTCGACAATAAAGGATATTAATAATACCACTAATAAAGGAAAGCCCCCTTTTCGTGCAAGGACATTCCAACTTGAGAAATGCTTTAGAATATTCTAGTCCCCCCATTTCCCTCACCGTTTTGGTTGCGTGCCCTGGGCTGCCCTAAGCTTCGAGTGCATGCTCCTACACTAGGTGCGAGTGGAGATGGGCCAACTCGCCCTGTTTATTACTAGTTATTACTACTAGACGAGAGGGAAAATGGGTTTGGGCTTCGCCGTGAGACGTGGAGCTAGGAAGCCAAGCATCCCTTGGCCTCCCCACGCAGACTTTCGTCGAGGCGTCGCGGAGATGGTGCCGAAGCTGAAAAATAAAGAATGAAGAATTACGTCAAAATTTCTAAGTGCGATCATCAAGTCCTGCAATTTATCCTCCTCTCCACAGGCGACTGAACTCCCATTCGTCTCGCCGCGCCCATCATCATTTGGTAACCGTGTACGACTTCACACGTCAAGATAATCTTCCCCAGATCCAGTCAGACCTAGCGTGTTAGGCGGTTTCACACGCATTCGGGATACTCTACCATCTACACCACACCACGAGAAAGAGGCCAACGACGGCGATCCGAGGTACAAAGTACAAAGCTACGGCTACTGTCACAAAAGGCGCCGAAACTGTCTTCCAGAAGGCAGATCTCTTTTCTGCTGCAGCCCTGCTCAAGGGACCCTGTTGGATGCATGCTCAACTCCACATCATCATGCTGCAATTAGCGTCAGGGGGGTTCCTGGACACTGGCCAATCGTAATCTTGTCACTCGACATCGATCCATTGACTTGCGCAACACCGTATTTTCGCATCGTATTTGTCCGCAGGACGAGAGAGATACGCACCATAATGTCACAGCGTTCCTTCCAACACTCCTCAGATTCAATCATGGTTAAAATACTACCCATAGCAGCATCCTCTCTCGTATTGTTCGCCACCAGCATTAAGGAGTCAGCAAGCAAGCATAGCCACCAAGGCTGCGGATGAGCCAAATTTAGCATCCTGCAAGGCAGGTAGGTTGCTGTACATAATAAGCACATATTAGCGGTGGGCAATTTTATCTACATACAATACATTCGGCTGGGCTCTTCTATCGGGACGCTGCGTCCCAAAACAGGAATCTCAGGAACGGCGCATTGCCTATCGGACCTCCGAGAATTGTTTTGCTGAAAATCCAATAGGTAATAGTAGTTACGTTTTTCTTTGATTCATTTCTTTTTGAGTGTAATAGCAGAACTTACGAGCAAACCGTTGGGCTGTCCTTGGCGGCGATCGATTTTCAGCTTCTTTTGAATCGGATTGCTACCAGATCAACCGTCTACGACCAATCAACCCGCTGTGTCCTCCGTTTTCCCAGGATATGGGAGGTGGTGAGGAGTAAAACTGCAAGCCACGGAGTCACGGACGAGATTTCACCGGCATCTTCGGCACAGACGATGCTCCCGGTGGAGATTTTGTCATGTCAAGTCACCCCAGGTCATCAAACCAAACGGGTAGGACTGGACCATACGAGGGGCGGTGATAGGTAGGTAGGTATCTCGATGCGTCGCAGTTGGTTCCTGTACCGCCGTGCCTGTCGTCTCGATATTCTCATTTCTGGTAACGAGGGTAATAAGGCCGCCCTGAACCCCTCTCCTGGGCCCTTTCCAAACACATGATCACTTCCCGCTATCGAATAAATGGTCATTGATCTCCCTATCTCCCTGTAAAGCATCCGCAAAATGCGAGATCGAGTAAGGCCCCATCTTGGTGACAGGACGGCTACGTATCATAGGCTCCCGTGTAATCCTTGCTACGACTAATGGGAAAGCCCGTTTTGGAATTGATGTGGACGCTGACTGGTGCTGTCGAGTCCGCTTATTGAAAGGCATCGTCAAGTTGATTGGCTTGTCGCCTTTACCCTTCTTAACAAACCGCGTGAAACAAACCAGGGGCAGGTGTCACGAGGGCCTTTTGGACCATGCTAATATGTATAATGTCTTTTTTTTCCTCATCTGCACGACGATACCACAAAATTATCGACATTCCTTTTTGACTACATCTAGACTTCGCCTATGTATCGCCCGTGGTCTCGTGAAGAGTGGAAGTGGTTCTCGTCAATATCGATTATACCGCAAACAGCATCTATGCTACCTTTGCATATTAGGCAGCGGGCTATCCCGCGTGTGAAGAGCATATAGCATAGTATGACGGCGGGACGAGACGACCGTCCTAAATGGCCATGCACGATATGGCTGCGATGATTATCAGTGCGTCTGCTCCAAACGTACTACTCCATCTAACCGGGTCATCATCGTAACGCGGGGGTGTTTTTGGCGCTTTCGGCCTTTTACCCTGGACGCACATGCAGTACCCAATACAGAGGAAATACCATCGTGAAGTTGCCCTCTCGTCGATCCGGGACTGCGTGCCTAGCATCAAACCACGACGCGAGGTAACGTCCCCATGCACGTAAAAAGCCACCCCATGCAAGCCCAAATGCGTAGGGCTTTTTGTACAATCAGAATAGCTCAATTGGCAACCCTAGCCACATTCTGCTTCAGAGATGACGATTATTGCAGTAGCAGCCGTGCCCCTGCACGTCAACCTCGCTAAGAGCGGCTCGTAGAGAATCTCTAGGAGCTGATTATCGTCTATCTTGGAACGATTCGATCACGATGTATGTAGGCGTGGCTGGCGACTGTGCCGCATTTAGGCCTTGATTATTTTCTTGAATCGAGAGGGATCGCAAACTATTCTGACGAAAGCCCCCAAGATCATGCAATTCTCGTTCATCATTATCATAATCGGCAACCCAACTCTTATTTGGCTATGGCCACAACACCATTTTCGCATATTGCATCGTCACACTGATGCAGAACACTACCTTTCGGATAGACCCCCGCGCCCATCGTTGTACAGCGAGCCGCCAATCTCGCGTGCTCTGGTTCGTAGCAATGGGAATTTCCCCGGACTCACAGCGTACTCGCATCGTCATCCAGCTTGACTTGAAGTTCGGTTTCAAGACGGCTTTTCTGACTTATCATCTACATGGCAGCATGGTTCCCTGACCTCTATCCACTCTTATCTCGAGTATCCCACGTAACTTACATGATACGAACGTGGGGATCTGCAAAACTAGGTAGCTGACATAAACTAACTTCGGATATTGGATTCTCTCGTCTACAGCCCACGCGTCCTTAGTAAATATTCCCCTCAAACATCCATGGATATATGTCACGACGTCGCAACAGACGCCGCGTAGTCGGCCTTCCTTTGATGGTAAACGGCACGCCTCGGAAGGCCAAGGGAGATCAAGTATGCTTACGGGAGGGTCTTCTCCCCTCGTCGTTACGTGCGGCATCTTAGGATTGCAGCCCCGGGCTGCAGCTGGAAATTGAGGACGTAACCAGCGCCCATTCCAGACCTTGAGTGGTCGGTTTCCCCCAATACCACGAAAACGTGCGACAATTCAAAAGCTCACCATAAGATTCGCCCGGCGGAGACTCGGGCGCTATGGAGAGAATACCTACAGCGAAGCGCCGATCTAGCTATGCTCTAGTCTGATTTTGTACGTGGGTGCATGGTTTATTACCCAGGCTTGCATGCGAGCCAGTTGTCAAAGAGCTGATCCCTCTCACGGCAGTTTTGTAGCTGACTGGCTGGTGAGCCTCACGATCAGCCCCTCCATATTTCTTTTTTCTCTTTTCTCCCTCCAGCAGTAGAAAAAAAAAACCTTACCCCGTCCGCACGTCACCCCTCCAACCCCCCATGTTCATTATTACATGCCTTGTTCAAGCCACGAGCCAGAATATCGGAAAAGGCGCTCCAGGAACCCTGTCCCTCTTCGGCATCCCCTCCTCGATCGGTCGACCAGCAACGGGTACGGGTACGGCAACGGCAACTTGAGACCCGCGACGGGCGACGGATCGTGTCCCGGGATCGTCCATCTACAGTAAGGTAATGGAACACTTCAGCCCCCATCGACCACCAACCATAAATGATCTCTTGGTAGTTTCCCGAAGAGGCAGTCGGCGCAAGATGCGCTGAAACCTGGCCCGCGCCGGAATAATCATGCCAGATTAAAAACAACTACAGGACCGACAGGAATGCTACTTTCGAGGTAGTCGAGCAATCGAGTAGGTATGTATTTCGTCAGACGTGCATGTATTGATATTTACCTAGCTTGACCACACACCTCCCCTATACTGTATGTGGCCTTTTGCATTTGCCGGGGATGGGGGCTGGCTCCTACATGGCCTATCTTATTACATTGAAGTATCTACGTTTATGGTTGAGTCTAGCTACAACACGATACATGATACACTACACGATCCGTTGGCCACTATAAGGTTATCAAATACCTATGGAGGTAATGCCCAGACAAATCTAGCTTCTCCACCGCCAATAATGCAGCAGTGGTATTGCGAGAGCAGCGTATCAGATGAGAGGAGCGGGACAAAAATGCATTCGGAGCGGCAAAGTAATACCAAGGGCCGACGGTCCATGCTTCGAACATTGATCGCAAAGACAATAGCCCCTTTAAGATTATTTATTGAACACGACAAGTAGAAATGAGGCTAGCGCAATGATATTTGGCAGCCTTACTGGCTCGATAGGATCTCTCTTGGCGATGGGGAGATTTTGGTTTTGTCCAAGACGGATTCCGGCATGACCATCGATAAAAATAGAGTAAAATGCATACACCGTAATTTCGTTTATTACGACAACGACACGGTTCTCGTCCGCCTTATTTCTTAACTTATCAACAACTCAATATCATTTTACGAGCTAAATGACGGCATGTCCGTGCCGACAATACCATACCATGACCATGACCCATCTTCCAAGCGAATTACTTACCGTTTCGGTATCCGTCATACTAATATAACGGAAACTCGCGTGAACCGTTGACGAAACGTGGAATTCCCTGCTGGGCCTCGGTTTTCGAGCTTAGGTATGCTTCAACTTCTCTCCGCCACGTGCGTCAGCACATATGTAGGTATCCTATCCCTTGTTTATCAATTGCATGAAGATAGTACCTTACTACAACATGTTTTAATGATTGATTGCTCAGTCATCAGCGTTTGATGAATGATAGAACCGCCTCGATCACGACCTTGGACACGACAAAGCACTGACCCCCTCTGGTGTCTGATTAGCAGTGATAATTCGTTCCACATACAGCATTAACGGTACACCTCATCGTATCTCGCATCCTCATCTGGTATGCCTGGCCGGAAGGATCTAATATATGTCAGATTCATCGTCTGGGGAGAGCCTGGCGGATGATATGTTTGCACCATTTAACTCGACAATCGCAAACTATTGCGTTACTACACTGTGCTGCACCACGCCTCATTGATTTTTATTGATGCTCCTTTCGTCTCGATTAGCAGTCTCCATAGTGTTGAATCGAACGTATCCTAGATCTAACGCCCTACGTACTACTCCTCTATCCTTGCTTAGCCAGTCTTACCCTATGCAGCTTATGATGAAGGATTGGTTGCAATGCCTCACATGATAGAAAACAAACTCTCTTACCTTGCAAATACCGAGTTACTTATATGATGCGCTATCTATTTTTCACCTTGATGAGCCTCCCTCTAGCCTAGTTTATCGCTGTATTAAGCCGTTAGTCCAGCGTCGCAGTGCCGTAGTGCAACACGTTGGCCGATGATCACCTCACATCAGCCCCGATATCGAGTTAGAATTAGAAGCAAACCAAGAATTCCCATCTGCATGGTCTGCCCTTTTTGTACATTCCTGTCCATTCTTCGCCACGGCTAGGAATGGCATTTCTGAATTCATCCGCATGGGAGTTTTCGGTTAACGGCTACACGTATTCCAACCGAAGTCGAATAGAAGGCCTAAGATTAGAAAAATAAAAAAAAGACGAGCCAACAGAGCTCCACTTCCCGTTGCTCATGTGAATCCAGCGATAAATTCCCGTTCCAAGATTTGGACTAAGGCACTACGGTAGAAATAGCTTGCTTTCAAGTCTCTCCGAGAGGATTTGCCATCCTCTCGTCCATCTCCACACATCGTATAAATCGTACGACATTTTGCAACGAGTTCATGATGCCCCCCAATTCGCATGGGGGGTTTTTTGTGGTCGTCTATATCGAATTGAGCGTCGTCACTTGGCGCCGGCTCTCTGTGATCCAAGGTTCACCGTGTCGTTTTTTTCGTCATGTGCCGTTGCGTTAATCAACGCTCAATCAACGACGTGCTCCGAATCGTGGGGGTATTTCATTTATTCCTGCAGAGAAGAGGTAATCTGGTTGGAAGTTCCCCCATTTCGAAGCTTAAGCGATACGACGACGAGATGCAACGCCCTCTTATTATTCTTTTTCTGGGTGGAATAGATCTTCGGGATGGGCTAGCTTCTTGATTTGCAGCGAGCCGAACCAGCTGTGGCCCGCCATTGGACGAGACGGTTCTGCATTAAGCCGAGGAACCCAGGAAGCTCCTCGAATCCCATTACCTCTTCTAGAAAGCTTCCAGCGAGTGAGAAGCGTTTCTTGCTAGCCCAGCATCCCAGGCAGATCCCCCGATTACACGTGAAAAAATTGGACCCCATCCACACCATCGGATCCGTCGAGCTGTCAAGGGGGTCGCGTATTCTACCTTTTTGAGACAGCCGCGGATTCAAGTCGAGGCTGGATCTTATCGCTAGCTGATAATGACGCGCGGCATTGTACCTTAGCTGAGTCTAATGAACCACATTGAACGCCTCATAACATATTTTACAATATACAAATCGTCAACACGAAGTCTCCTTGACGGCAACTCGTGCGTTAGTGAACCAATTGGCTTCTCTAGCACCGTCGACTTTGACGTGCGAGGCGAAGGGACTTAGCTTGTGAACTAAGGCATGGCTTGTTTGCTCGGTAGGACGCGGACCATACATATCACTCTGACAACAGCTTCGCTATCCGCAAATAGCGAGCTCAGACCAGTCAAGACGGCGTCCTAGCACGGAAGAAGAAACTTTGTGTGCGCCACTGGACGACATGGCGCATTACCCCACAGAGCTGCCAATGCAGGTTGGTGCTGGGCCTGATCTGTTGCTCAGGGATTGCGACAAGTTCATAGGTTGCTACATGATATCACCAGCAGCAGTCATCCTCGCTACATATGCAAGGGAACACGTTTTGGGTAGACCTCTGACGTTCCATTAAGCTGAGAGGCCTTGCAGAAAGATGCTAAAAGTGGCGTCAAGCTCGAAGCTACCATTGCCTCTGTCCGACTCGAAACATCAGCGGGTTCTAAGGATCTTTGTACGACCAATATATCTGCAGGTCGTCATTTGGCATGACGGCCTTATTATCAAGGCGCATGCGCCCCTCGTTGGGTCCAATCTGATTAGGCAACCAGCTCACTAGAGGCTGAAACCAATCTGTAGGAACAACAACCTATGAGCGTATAAGCTTAAAGTCACGGATGGATTCCTTAGGTCGTAATCGCACCGACAGATGGGGGCCGGCTTCCCGCTTGGGCAGCGAGCTAGCCGAAAACAGGCCTGTCTCTCGGTTCGTAGCAATCAACGAGAAAAATGACCTGTCATATTTTGACCGCCCATCCACGCCCCTGTGGGCATAGCCCTAAAGCACCGGCCTCACCTCAAGTACCTAGGTCTAAGACTCGCCGTGCCAAGTTACATAGGGCAAAGGAGCCCATCAAATATAAACGAGGGCCCGTTGACAGCTGCCATGTTTTCCCAAATGACCGGGTTCTTTAGCGCCCATTTCTTTTGCTCACCGTTGGGCATCACGAATGTGGACAGCTTGGTTACCCCTGAATGACCAAAAAACCGCAACAACAGAAAAAACATGGCTTGTCGATCCTCGGCTGGACGGGCCTTTGTGCTCTGTGCATCACCACCGCGGAGATCAGCATTTGTACGAGAAAATGGTAACCAGAAGAACAACGTCTTTAGGCTCAGAAACCTTAGCTGCATGATTCTCCTCTCTCATATCTGACGAGTTAGGTCGGTGACAGGAGACGAGAGCACGTAAAAAAGGTCAGTCGGTGAGACCAACCAATCCTCTCAATGTTGCAAAGCATAATTGTGCTACCTGATGTATCATGAATTGCTATTCTTCCGGAGAGGGGCTCCGTTGGTCGAGTTTGGTAGCGCAGGGAGGAAAAGAACACAAGGCTCGTGAAAGGTCCTCCTACCAACTAACAAAATGTAATAATTGACGCCGAAGATTGTCCACGGTGATGAAATTGTGACGAGACTAGGATCAACGGTGTAGCGACATGGCATCATACTACAAGTCGGCTCTAATGCGCTGTCAAGCCAGATCAACGAGACCAGTAACCGGCGACTACACCGGCTTCACCATGGTATATACGAAGCTTGGCAAGGTTCGTCAGCCTCATAGGCAGTAAGCAGCCGCGGCGACAGTCGAGAACGAGAATGTCTTAAACCTGACAGGTCATTTTCTTATGGTTCCTGCCCATAGCTTGCCGACCCAGCAAGTCGTACCCCCCTGCGCCTTCGCTGCAGGTTTCCTTTCTGTTAATTGGGGTCGAACCTGATCGTCAACAAGGGCATTTAAATCAACAGCATCTAGTACTCAGGGTAGCATTTAGTATCGGTACTTATGGGGACGAGCCAGCCCTGTAGAGTGAACTTTTGGATACATCGGCGCCCCGTTGCTCCCTAAGAGTATAGCGTCTAATCGTAAGACGTGACGAATTATCAACAAACGTAATCTAGTATATGAGAAAAAAAAAAGAGACGAAAAGATTTCATTGACTGCAGCAAAAGGCTAAGCGACGCATGCTTTTTGTCAATTTAGTATCAGCTTACCTTACGTCGGGCTACCTCACGCGAGCAGAAACGACCCCGATTTGGATTCCAGTTACCCGAAAAGGGACCGCTGCAGAGGCCTGACAAAGAACTATACAATTAAACGTCGTGATAATCTTGCGGTCTAGACGTCTACACCTTCCATACGCGTAACTTAGATGACTGATCAGTTAGTATAGAGCAATATTCAGCGAATAGATCCTCCTATATCACAAACAATATCAAGCCACGGGCCACTTTGGGAACATGCCCTGTCATAGCCAAAGACCGGCAAACTCGGTCGACTAGGTTCCAATGACGCATTGGGCCGTTTTCCATCTCCCCCTTTCCGCGCGTCCCGTCCCTCGCCATTCCATCCTACTGGGACAACTTAGTTTCTCCGCAGGGTGGCGTTTTCTGGGCGTTTTTTTTTAATGTAAGTCATTTTTGTTCCAGCTACCCTTTTTATGATTTTGCTTTTTTCGAAGTACATTAGGTAGTTAGGTAGTTCTTCGCTGCTCTTTCAGCCTACGGCAGCAATTCCGAATTTAGTACCAACGATCCGACCGCTACTCCCAAAAGCTATCGCAGCGTTTCATCAGCTGTATACTACTAACCACTATAGTCCCATCCTTCATCTGCAGTCATTCTATAGTTTCGTTCTCTCGAGCCTAGACCTGGTTAGTTCCCGCAGGCGCCTGACCGCCTTAGCAATGATTAGCATGAGTTATAGCGAGATCTCCTATCGTACATCGTGTAGTGGCAGCGTGGAACCTTGGGAATCTTGGGTCATCTGAGCGTCATCACGATGGCCGTGGGGTCCAAGTAGCGACCACACCCTGCACCATCTTGGCCCCGTACCTTGGGTCTTGGCCCCAGAAATAGCTCCGTGATGTCGCAACAGGAATGCACTCGGCGCTTGATGCACCTTGCCGTCGCCCTAAGCCAAATTCGGTCCGAGACGGACCTGTGAGCTTACGAGCTGGAAACCACCTGCCCCTGGGACCGGTCTTATTTCCCACCCCTCCGAGGAGCCATACCGGTCAGACGGGTCCTTGAATGCCACGCTGATCGGGACTATTCTTCCGAGTCTCATTCTTCTCAGCCCTGGAACCAAACCGGTCACTGCACTGGGTCTGGGTCCGCTATGATCGGCGAAATCGACGTGATCGTGTTTCCTGCTCGGCGCGGCTGGTGTTGCCATTAACGGCCGTCTGCAGCTCGTTCCAAGAAGCCCCCCATGCTCGTTAACTTGGTGAGCGCATGTCGTCTGAATATCACACACACACACGGCTGACGTATTATTAGTGAGGCTCCCCCGGCCCCCCCGTGTCACAAGGCTACACTTCATGCATAAGTCATGTAAGGAGTCCACCATGATGTAGTCTCCCGCACGTGCTGTTAGGATACACGTCCCTTGGCTTGTTTCTTAAAACACCATGCCGCGCTACTTGACGTGGCATTTCCTGATCATTCCCTTCCTCCATGTTTAATGCGTGCGCGCGCTTACTCTCGGAAGAATGGGAAGTAACAAAACAGAAAAAACTTATGCGTCATTGGGATTACCTACATATATTACTTACCTCTATATGTTTATTGCGGTACTAGATTCTCCGGTATGGGCGAACCAGACATCGATTGGTATCGTATCCATTTTACCCAGTTATACCATCCCGCAGCTGAGCATTTCATCGCAGCTCAGCTGCTTACTGTGTCTGCTACACAGCTTCGTATCTCCGCTCGATATCATCTTTCTCCTGCAGACTTCTACGTCCCACAGAGTGTCAGATTCTGTGGGGATGCGTGAAACGTACCACGGACCATGTCTCACTGCTGAGAAGAAGAAAAGAAAAATTGGATGGTTTGCCGGCCAAATTGTAGAGCTGCATCAGTGGCCCTCCTCCCCTGCTGAATCATGCATCATGTTATATGTATGTAAGGTAGGCATCCGGTCCACTCTCCCTAATCCCGGCACAATGCCGTGACACCTGGGCGCCTCACCTCATTGCCTTGCCGGGTGCAGCTTTGGTTGGCCCCCTCCGGGCCGTATTGGACAAGGTCGGGCCTTGCAGGTAAAGTTATGCGTGTCTCGCGGAGATAGATGTTCTGCGCCGGCGTTGTTCATCATGAAGCCCGTGCGGACCGCGCAATATCGGTGGCCAAATTGGCCCCAAATCATTCTCTTACTTACCCACGCTGGCCACAAACACACCATGGGTTTCGTCAAATCACCCATTATCATGCCACATCATCTTACTGAGCAAACGAAATTACGCACCCCATAGAATGTCATCAACCCATGGCCAGCTTCGCACGTCGATACGTCAAGTTCTCCCCCCGCGCCCTGTACTCTGTGCCTTCTGCGTGCGCTGGGGGGGAGGGGGGCGACGCCGTCCCGCCGTGGTACCGTCGCGCAGCAGCAGCAGCATGTATGTATGTATGGCCCCAATATGGCTCCCTACGCGATCGAGAAGAAATCCAACCCAACAACCTACCCTCAGACGATATTGGCGCATGCGCGCCCAGGGGTGAGCCACGCGAGTTAATAATTCTTTTTTTCATTTTTTTTTCCCTCCCCTTCTATTCCCTTTGGTCAACCGTGTCTCTCTCTCGTCTAACGTAGTGCAACCCCATGTCCCATATATCTGATGCGGCCCTACTTTATCGTAACAGACGGGCCAATCCGACGTCGCTAGGCTCCGGGGGTCGCGGGATGAGAAAGAGGGCGGGCGATCTGTATGCGAGAGCTTGCTTCAGGTCCGCATTTCCCAGTCTCCGTTGCTGCTTTATTATTATTATTCCCATGGGGCTCGCACGAGCGGCAGCAATCGCGTGATGGCTGGACTGATGACGGCTCGGTGCGCGCGTCTCCTGAGGTTTGTCCGTTCCTCTCTGGACCGTTTTCGGTACCGTCCGCAGGACCGATTTCGAGGTGCGAAGGGGGGTCCCCTTTGCCTTTCCCCTCCTTTGTCCCACCTCGCGGGCTCCTTGGGGGTAGAGAAGCGACGATAATCCTACAACCCTGCGATGGATGCAACAGGCAGTTGACGCTGTGCAATGGGAGACGACTCCGAAGCACGCTCCTGCTATCGACTGTCTTGGGTTTGCTGTCAGGCGATAACGCCGACGTGGGCACGACAGCTATGTCTGCGTGTGGCGAGTGATAGATTATGTTGTGCCGTGCCCCTTTTTACCTCGTGCTGGATTCTCTTGAGCTTAATGTGATAGGAACAGTGGGGAAGAGACAAGTAGGAACGCGGCGGAATTGTACAATTCTGCGGATATTTTTGGCAACAAACCTAGTACCACGATGCTTTCTAAGTTGGGGGTTGCTCAGAACCTTGGATCCTTCGCCGTAGATGTGCATCTTGTAGCTTGTCCCCTGTGTCCTGTTTAAAATTGGAAACACGTGGTGTCGATAGTAAATAGGCGAGTCGTACACGCATCGTGCTCCGATGTCCTAGTCACGAGCGTTCGGAAACTCCGCCGTTGATAACGGAGGAGTATGGGAGCTGCGTGATTCCATGTAGAGCTGTGATACGATGGATAGAAGTCTAGATTTGTCGCTATGCAATTGAGACTTGATGTTGCCGTAAACTGCCTGGGCCTTTTTTATTACTTATGAATTCCTGGACTTTGTTCATACTCCTATCCATCACTATAGCCTGCCGTGAATTAGAATATTCTGATCTGTTCGGCTTCGATGGTGGCCGTACCGTCGCAAGAAGGATTAACTAGAAGATATTTCTGAGCTATCATGTTAGAGCTAGCCTTAGTTCCTCTTCAATGCCAATTGTCAAGAGTATATAGTAGAAGAGACTAGAGAAGGATTCCATCCTGTGACCAATCCTAATACTTAGTCTCGTGATCCTATCGGCCGTTATACATTTTGTTGCCACTTATAACGCTTGGTGAAGGCGTAACTGTTCCGTCATAGATCCTATGTTCGGCCTGCTAATACCAATCTCGGCCCGCCCCCGTACCCGACAGGGGAAGCCCCTGAACAATAAAACTTGTGTTCGTACATATACGAGGCAATGATTTGGAGACATCGATACTAGCTTTCTGATTCGGTTGGCTGGTCATTTTTCATAGAAGAATGTTATAGGGCCGTCGAGTTCAATCATACCGTAACACCACTTTTATTGACTTCTCATGTCGTATCCATGCGCCTATCTATCTCCCGCCGTTGCTTTTGCAATCAATAAAATGATACTTCGTTGTAAATTTTTATCTATTTACATTGGACCACATTGATACGAATGCCTTAACAGTAGACGGCCAGCTGTGGCTTATTAGATCTAGATTTTGAAGGGTCTCTCATGGATGCCTTTTTGAATGATAGCGTCAATTGATACATATGGGCTGAGCCTCTTCTCCTACTTTTGTAGATAGGTGCTCTACGCTACATTCATATTGACCATTCAGTGTATCAAATTTAACAAAAGTATTGTATACATCTCGTGGACTTTGGCATTTGTTTAATTTCTGTTTTAGCTCTTATTCGTCATGTAAACCCTTATATTTAGGTACCTCCTAGTGTTTAACCTTTCAGACACTGTTAACAGTTATATTTGCAGATTTGTTTGTTGTTATAAGTAACTCACGGTATACTTGGCATTCTGTGAGGGCATTGTGAAAATGCCTGAAGAACTTGTTCTGTATTAGGCATTATAAGTTGATACATTACGAAAAGGGGCTTTATCGTAAGGAGGAATTGGTTCAAGGGCCATTGGTTCCAATCGTATTTGGAAGAGCGTATATCAGGAGACAATGGATCATATACTATCCATGGCATCAATACGATAGGAACGTAGTGCTATTGCGGCATAAGAGATGCTTCGAGACATGGTAGGTGAAGACTACCTCCTACCCTGGAAGTCATACAAAGGCTCTTTAGAGGTAGATATGAGGTTCCAGGCATCTGCTTGCCTGATAGTTCGGGAAAGCACAATGATATCTTCACAGTGTCAACGTTGAATTCGGGTTAGCGCCTGGAGCATTGATTAAAGTTATCCCCTAGCAACAGGATATATAAACAAAGATATCACCAAGATCCACCAACGGCGGTAGTCACGTCAATGTCCAATGGCCGGGTTGGTACAGCAAGGAATCACAGGCGCGCTTGGGTCGCGATCATGTCTCTTGGATAAAGATGGACATGCACTGTGGCACACATTCCTTGCTCGGGGGTTCGATTCCCTCGACGGCCAATCTTTTTCGCTCAACAATTATTTTTTTTTGTTCAGGCAGGTTCTGTACACGCCTTACTGAGAGATAGTTGCACTTCTGAAATTCTTAGTAGGGGTACCCATTCAGGTATAATTTGAAAGACCCAACAAGGTGTATCTAAGTGTTAAGAGAACCTTGACAATGCCACAACATACACAGTACATGCATTCACATATGATATTATATGAAAAAGCTTGTAAATTTACCTAATGTTATGTCGATGATATGACTGACCACATAAACGGCTTAAACACATACATAGGTCCTGATCAGCCTGTGAACTTCATACTTGGACATGCTCCATGATAAGGGCTATAAGAATTAGGTACATAGTTGAGGGCTTCTATCTATACAAAATCAATCTATCCTATCACGCCTTTGTATCGTCAACTCTTGCGGCAGTACCTCATCCTTGGCTTAATGATACTCTTTATTACGCGTGAGGGTAGATTAAAGAAACTGAAGAATCCATATAAAACTTGAAAATACCAAGTGCTGTACAAGAATAACCCTTCGATAATCCCACCCTCCACTTATCCTCCCTTCAAAAACTATCAAAACACGTTGTAAATCCTTGAAGCAATGATTCGCCCTAATAAAAACCTTCACGATAATCAGCCGTACCACTTCCCAGCTCAATGGCTTAGACAGGGAGGGCAGTAGATGATTACACAGCATATCCCATAATATCGTGTGCCTATCTATGGACGAATCAAGGACCACCTCATATTATCAGAATGTCACATTTCATATGCGCATTGGTTTACAGAGAATGGTAGACCCATGACGTATTAGCATCGTCACTGATCACGAGAGGAAGACAAACAGACGGAAGCAAGGGTTTTATAGCCTATGGTTTCCTGTATCGGAGTCGAATAAACACCCATAGCTGCGTATTTAGCATATGACACGAGAAATATTTTCACATGCACCTCCAGATGGTTAAAAAAAAAACCACCGAATTTCATTGATAGTGTACCTCTTATATGTTCCAATATGCTACTCTCAACCAGGTCAGCGTAGCATTAAGAAGCGATGTTTAGTCAAAGAGTGAGTAATTAGTGTCCAAGTAAAGGTGTAGTTCAACATAGGTGCTTTATCTAGATCAAGAGAGATCATGATGAGATGAAGGGTGGTAAGAACTGACAGAATTTACCTATCTGTCATAAGCAACTGTATGCGGAGAAGGCTATCTAGTAACCCGCTCCGTTCATTGATGAAATGGAGAATTGAGCGACTTGATTTCCTTAGACACCATGAGTTTAAGATGTAGTTTTATTTACTGCAAAGTCAGTTAGACCTTGCACACATATCTACTTGAGTCCATATAGCGGTCCCTCCAGTATTATATTAGTTAAAAATACCCATATTTTGTGACTTTTCCTTTCCTTTTTTCCTTCATTGTTGGCGAGGAGACGACGGAGGTCTAGCGCCAAACTCGATCTCAACTTCTGTTGTTCGCACGATCCCGTTATACGTCATAATCTCTTCCTCGCTCGATGTTGGGGAGTGACCTCGAATCTCCGTCCGTCTCTTCATGTCCTTTAGAGCAAACGATGACGTACCATAGAGGTTATCTCCCTTCGCGCTGTTCCCATAAGCGCCCGACTTGTTTCCAGACTTATTGGCATTCCCCGTATCATTATTTACTGCGTACGCGCCGCCTCTGTATCGGTAGTTTGGATTCGTGGTCCCACGAAGCGAGGAGAAGAATCGAGGGAACCAAACCATGAACAATGGCCGCAATGCCGGACCCGATGCTGTAATTATCGCCAAGTTTGTTTCAACAGCAGAATAAGTGAATCTGATATCATACGAGTAGTCGAATTTCATAGGATAGAGTGAAGTCTCTATAATCCATAACATTCGGAGAATGCTAACAACGGTAACACTGGCAAAAATTGTCAATATTCCAGTCCCGATTCGCGTAGTTCGCGGTTATAACTTACATTGCTCCTAGGAGGAATACCACCATTATGGCGAACTTTACCCTAGCCGCCATCTTCAGTCCCATGAAAATCCAGAACGGAAGCGCAAGCACAAGTACGTCGGTGAATATCGTTAACGCTGCAGTCGTGACATAGAATATTCCAGTGTCGATGCACTTCCCCGGTAACGTAGGATTGGTAATGCGCTGCCAAAAATAGGAGATCGGAGAACACTGGAAGATTACGGTCACGAAGATGGCGATCATTAGCCCAATGTTGAAGAAATTGAGAGCGTGAATCGAATATCTGATCGCTCGCCTCTGTCCCCCTATTCTTAGGAGGAATGTCAAGACCGAGCACTTAACGAGGGCGAGGATCGGATTGTAGATGATTTGAATTATGTAATTCCAGTACATTCCGAGGCTAACATCAGCCCCTATAGGGATGTCGTAAACGTGAACACCCAGGTATGCTGTCCGCATAGCTAGTGAGGAAGGGGGTCAGCCCGTTTCATTCGCCCGAGCTGCGTGGACTTATCCGGATATATGCGGCTCGATACTTACCCATATAGGAACATCCTGTCTCGGCGATCGAGAAGGCCTTGGTGTAATTATGTGAGCGTTGCCATTTCGAGCGGAATGGCTATCTCTTACCATAGCCATGCATACGAGAACATCATCTACGGAGTTTGATTAGCTACAGATCTATTGATCTCCCTTCTGGTTAACCACTTACCCCACCCGAATTGCCTACTTCTCACCCTACCATAGACTCTGAGGCCGACGACCGCGAGTGCTATTGCGGGGAAGAAGAACAAAATGAAGAAACCGCCATGTTGAAGGGGTGAATACGGGTACGTGTCGGTGACGTCCCCAGAAGGCTTGCCCGGGCCCTCTAGAGACTGTCTTTTTGCTAGGTTTGATATGAATGTGTAAAGAGAGGATTCCATCGTCCTACGGGGGCGCTCGTCGTGCAGCAGATTCGCTAGATCATTCAAAGACTAAGTGGCGCCGCTTCCCGTTGAACAGCAGCTTCATCTATATAACAATATATCCTTGATTACTCGGGACGGCTTACGCATCATGTATGTAGTGTCCAGGGGCGGCTCGGAAGAGCTCGCGCAGCCCATGAAATGTTTCTCTTCAACAAGATTTTCGAATTCAGCCTCTACTCTTAAATACACCGCATCCCCATTTGGTAAAAAAAATCTCTTTATTTCCCCAGGAAAGGAGATGATGCGGACGGGATCTTTCTGCAGCCAAGACCCTCTATATAGTTGCCCTATATTTCTCCGCATATGCCTAGCTATATCTATTTATTTGAACGGTATTAACCTGCAAGACGAGCGTTCGCATCTTTGGGTAGGCCCGAACTGCTGGTTAGCATATCTACCTACCTAACTAATATAAATGCCTCCCATCGGATGCCTAGTACCAGCCGGGTAGGACTTGGGGAGGAGCTCTGTTAGTCATAGGGAGTAAAGAGGGGAATACGGGAAGAGGTATGTGACAAATCTATGTGTCATGTCTATAAGAACCCAACCGTACCGTCTCGTGGACATGCCCTTGATTCGGCATTACTTATCTTTGCGATTTGGGATATAACGCATAGTAAACCAATGCAGGCCTCTATGTTGATTATTCTATAGCTACCACCCCCGAATGGTATCTATCGAATCACAACCGAAATTCGACTTTCGTGACGTTGCAGTACAGGAGACAATATTGGGTATCACGGCATCATCGTTGCGAAGATCACAAGGATTAAATGCGGAGGGAGAGCTAAGCACTGCAGATCTAGAACGCGGCCCGTCTCGGAGGTGCGTTCATCACTGGGAGCAACCTGGGGTAATAGTCCCTTAAAGCATATGCATCGGGGGTCGAATCTAGTATTGGTTTAGTGGCCCTCGTTTGATTCGTCAAGCATTTTATCCAGGATGGCCGACGATGGCACCCAGTCTACAAGGGTTTGGGGAGAATCCAACCCACCTTGCTTTGACGGCTTTATCGGGACGGAGGTGACAAAAGAAATTTTCGACTGGCGCTCGCCCAAGCTCGCTTGCGTACTCGAGTAATTTTGCCCTTCTCAGTGACGCGGCTTGAACTTGATCCTATTTGTCGACTTACCTATTGTCTCTTTAGGGACAATCTAGGTCGTTGGGATCAACTCCTAGATCTTAGAGTGATTGACGATTAGCGTTCAACTTGCTTATATGAATCGTCTTTCTACCAAATAATGAGGCCGTGATATATAGACTTACTCTCCTAACATGCATTCCCGGTAATCTAAGTAGAATTTCCTTGCCAGCCTGGAGTTCTCCGGGGGGTTCTCGGCCATGCTGCAGATTGGGCGCCTATTTCTTCACCTGTATGGATTTCTATAGGGTAAATGATGTCCGTGCTTGAGATTCGCTGCTACTGTTACACTTTGTCAGCACAGACAGCGCCGCTCATCCATGCTACGCGGCCTGAAAACCCACGTGGGCCGGCATCCCTACCGGCTCCGGAAGGACGTCGTAAGATAATAATACATGGAGCCATGTAGAATATATACCGGCGCTAATAAGACCATTTGATACCGATCCCTCAGTATTTCCTCGTTGACTTCACTTCAACTTGTGCCTGCTTAGGCACGTATAGCATCAATGTCTTGCCTTAGAAAAGCCGTGGTAGCCACGCTTTTGGCTCACGTGCTACGCTTCGTCCGCGCCCAGACACTGATTGTAGATAATACCACGGTTGGTTAGTTTGTATTTGAATAACGAAAGGTATCATTGGAACTGATGACTTTCTTAGCGGCAAACGAGTCCACTGTTGCCCCTGCCGTAGCTAGTGTCGATGCAAAGGAGTCAAACTCAACCGCAGATCTCTTCGAGGGAGAGACGCTGCAGTTAACCGATGCTGTCATAGCCAACCTCACTGATTTGGAGCTATCGAATATCACGTTATTTAGCTTCCAGAACGAGTCGAGCTCGGCAGAGACACTAGCTAAGCGAGCAATACCCGGGGTATGCAAGACATATCCAGATGATCCATATTGGCCTTTCCAGTCTACCTGGGCACTTTTCAACGTCTTACTCGGCGGAGCTTTGATCAAGACGGTTCCGTATGCATCACCATGTTATGATTCCTTTGGAGATCATAATGCGAGTAAATGCGACTTCATCACTAATAACTGGATTACTGCATCCATATATCAGTACGTTCCTCGAAATACCCCTGCGACTAACAGTTCTAACAACCCCTGATAGCACCGAGGATCCTACATCCATCAATGCCGTCCTGTTTCAAGGGTCAACTTGTATGCCACCAACGTTCGTGCCAGGGAAGAGCGGGTGTACAGTCGGGGGCTATCCTGCTTACGCAGTTGCTGCGAGTAATGTGGCGCAAATCCAGCTTGCAATAAACTTTGCACGTAACCTCAACTTGCGGGTGGTGATCAAGAACACTGGCCATGACTTCAGTGCAAAGTCGGTTGGGATGGGAGCACTATCGATCTGGACTCACAATCTTAAGCAAATCCAGTTCTTTAGGGATTATCGGCAGGGCTATTACCATGGTCCCGCCTTCAAATTAGGTACCGGTGTGCAGGCTTTCGAGGCATACGAAGCCGCTAGGAAAAATGGAGTCACTATCATTGGGGGTGAAGGCCGAGTAGGTTATTCGCTGCGTGTTATATCTAATGGATACTACTGACTGGGGTTTAGACTGTCGGCGTTATGGGAGGGTACCTCCTCGGCGGTGGTCACTCACCCCTATCCAGTCTCTATGGAATGGCTGCAGACCAGGTCCTATCTATGGAAGTAGTTACGGCTGATGGCCGGTTCGTAACCGCAAGCGAAACAAGCCATCCGGACCTATTCTGGGCTTTACGCGGCGGTGGCGGCTCTACTTTTGGTGTGGTTACATCGGTCGTCGTCAAGGCGTATCCGAAGATCAAAGTGACTACCCTAACGTACGTTCTAGCAACAGGGCCAACCGTGACGGCCGAGCAGTTCTGGGCTGCTCTACGGGCTTTCTTCGACGGCTTCATCACTTATACCGATGCTGGCAATTATGAGTATTTCCGAATCCAAAACCTCGGCAACGGCCAGTTCTCGTCCGACATGGGTCCATGGTTCGCTCCAGGGATGTCCAGAGCCCAGCTTGAGAGCCTGGTGGTTCCGTTGTTTGCCAAGTTTAAAGCTCTAGGTGTCGAAGTTGATCCAGTCTACACCGAGTACGACGACTTCTACGATGCTTGGTACGCCAGCTTCCCGGTTGAGCCTTGGGGAAGCAACGCAATTCGCCAGGCGAGCCGTTTATTTCCGAAATCTAACTGGCAAGATGTTGCGAAGTTGAACGCTACTTTTGACACTATTAAGAGTGTCGTTGAGGAGGGTGGATACATAGTCGCATTCAATATTGCGGCTGCGCCTAAGACGGGATACCCGGACAACGCCGTAAATCCTGCGTGGAGAAACACCGTCATGCATGCTATCATGGCAACACTGTGGAACGCGACCAGCTCTGAAGCTGACATGAAAACTGCTAGTGACAAGTTGACGTTCGATTGGATGCAACGGTGGAGAGATGTGTCGCCAGGAGCCGGGTCATATATGTCAGAGGCTGACTATATCGAGCCAAACTCCACTCAAGCTTTCTTCGGGAGTAAATATCAAAAGCTTTATCGAATCAAACAGCTGTATGATCCCTTCGGCGTCTTCTATGCCCATACAGCCGTCGGCTCCGAAGATTGGAAGATGTCAGACATGATCTTGGGGAATTTACCTTCACAGAACAGCAAATTATGTAGAATATAAATTGTTAGAGTAAAGAGGCTTGCAGTTCACTCTGCCCCTGCATGTATTAGCTTTCATTTGCTGTATTCCTGTAATTATTTTTACCTACCATAAGAGGTACCTAGGTACACCAGTTATTTCAGGTCAACCCAAATTTTTCCTAGACCATATGGATTATTCTCAATAACCTGAAGTGATTCCCAAGACCGCTCCATTTCATGTAAGCAGCATAATGGGTCGCACGCAGTGTACGGAGAGAAACAAATGGAATGAATGCTTACCCCTAGTCTCGGGCTGCCCGAGGTTATTCTGCGCCTGTACGGTAGAATGTCTAAAAGACTAACGATATCGAGCAAAAATAGTCAAAAAAAAAATCCCACTTAAGTCAAAGATCCAATTTAAATACATAGCAAGGATTGACCAAAGAAGCGGCGGTAATCCTGACAAGTAGTCGTGTACCATGGACGAAATCAAAGAATCCGCCAAACTGCCAAATCATTTTAATTATTCATCTAAACCATATAAAAATTTATATATATATACAAGATATCCTTATATATAATATATATAATGATTTAATAAATATATATAAAAACCAAAATAATTTAATTGCGATAATTAAATTTATTAATATTAAAACTTTAACTTTAATTAATTTTTCCTTATAAAAAATAAAATTTATAAAACTATAAATATTATTAATAACTAAAATCTTAAAGACATTATTTATAATTAAGATTTTTAAAAATAATATTAATAATAATTAAAGAAAAGTAGATAAAAAAGGTAATATTTTAATTAGAAGTAAAATTTATAACTATTAAAAATATTAATTAATTAAGCTTAAGTTAAACACTTAATAAATAATATATTATTATAATATATTAATGATAATATTAATTAATATTAATAAATAAATAATATTTAATATTACTTAAATTAAACATTAAAGTTAAGTTAATTTAAATTTAAATATTAACTTAATAAAAAAATAAAACTTAACACTACCTAATTTAAAATATTAAAACTAAGCCTATTTAAGCTTAAATAATATATTAAATAATAATATTAATACTACCTTACCTAAAACCTAAACCTTAAATACCTAAATTATTAAAGTTAACTTATTTATATAAAATAATAATAATATTTTAATCTACTAATTTTAAAAAAATAATTTTTATAAAGTTAAAGTTTAATTTTAATCTTTTTAAGTTAATAAGTAAATTAATCTTAAATATTATTAAATTTATATTACTTTAACTTAAAAAGGTAGTTATGAAGTTAATTATTAAGCTTAATTTAAATAAGTTAGTTATAAAAGATAATTAAGGCTTAGTTAAAAAACAACCTTTTTAAACCTTATAATGTATATAATTAAAATCCTTAAATTTAAAATTAATATTAATATTATTATTATTATTATAGTTATTTCTATTCTTTTTAAATAAATGGTTAAAATCCTTAAACTTAAAATTAATATTAATATTATTATTATTATAATTAATGGCCTTTTTATTAATAATAGAATTTTATATATTTATATTATTAATATTATATATATCCTTAATAGTTTTTTTATAACTAGATTAAGAATGTTTATTAAAAGGTGAGGATGGATAAATAAAAGCCTTAATAAAGGGGATATTATTTATTAAGGATATAAATATTATATAAAAATTTATAAATTACCTATTTAATATATCTTTATAAATGTATATAGTGATATTATATGACTTTAAAATAAAGAAAAATTAAACCGTAATACTTTTTAAGATATTTTAAATAAAATAGGCAAAGAGGTATTTAAGAAACATACCATATAACTAATATAATAAATAATTTTAAAATATACCCTTTAGCTTATAAAGCATTATAAGTAATTAATATAATATATATGTAATTAATATATATTAATCATTACGTAACTTAAAAAAGATAATAAATATCTTACTATTAAACATCTTATATATATTAGTGTGAAAGAAAAAGGTATTATTAAAATTATTAATTTTATAAAAGTTATTCTATATTTAAATATATTAATTTATATTATTTATATTAAATTAAGATTTTTTAATTAAAGGAATAATATAGGTCTTTTTTACATTAATTATAGCCTTTATTAAATAATAATACTTATTTTATAATATTATTATAAATTAGTTTAAAATATATAGGCTTTAAACTTTTAATTAGGGTATTTTAGTAATATAAATATTATGTTATAATTTTAGTAGGTTATCATATAGGAATTATTAATGGGTAAAGTTTAAAATAATAGGATATAATTTTATAAAATATAATTAAGATGGTAATATAAAAAAAATAATTATAAAATATTTATTATCTAAGTTATAAATAAAATTGTAAAAATAATAATCATTTATAAATAAAATATTATTAACTAATTATAGGATATAATAATTAATAATATTAATAATAAAAAACAACAAGAAAAAAGGTTTAACTAATTTTTCTTTAGTTTAAACATTCTTAACTAATATATAATTAATATAGTAAACTAAATTATAATATATACCACTATTATCTAACATAAAAAATTCCAATAATAACTTATATTCATAAAAATAATTAAGATAGAAAATCCTTATAAAAGATATATATTTATGTGGTGGTGTTATATTTAAGTGATATGGCTTAAAAGGCTATATAATTACTAAGAATAACTACTTAAACTATATACTTATATTATATTAAAAAGACTAAGATATTTTTAATTAAAAAAAAAACAAATTTAAAATATATATATAAAACCTTTAATTAAAATTATTAATATAATTCTTATTTAAAAATATATTAATATTAATTAATTATGGGGAAATTAAAAATCTAAAAAAAAGCCGTTAAAAAGATAATATCTTAATATCCTTAACTATTTATATTTATTTCATTAATATATATTATATACTAAATTTAATTCTTTATATCCATAATAAAATATTAGCTATTTTACATCTTAATATTATTAATTTTGGAAAAAATAAAATAATAATAACTAAAAAAAGAGATTATAATTTATTACCTAAGCTATACCCCACCTATTAAATTATTAACTTTTTATATTTTAAATTATGGCTTTTTAAATTATAAAATTATTTATTATATTTGCTATATTATTATAGGTAATGTTTAAAAGCCTGGTAAAAGTTAAGGGGTGTAAAATAAAGGTCTTTTCTTCTTATTTAAACATATTAGATTAAAAAAAATAATATTTATTAATAATCTTATTCCTATTGGATGGTATTATTTCTATATTCCTCCATTTACTAACAATTAGGCTTTTTTTTTAACCTTTTTAAATTATATTAATTTTATATTATAAATAAACCTTACCTAATTATGTTTAATTTCCATAATTAGATTTATTTAAAGGAAACATTTATATTATAAAAGGCTTTAAGAATTAAATATATTTTAGCTATTATTATTTATTATAAAACCTTAAATATTAATATATTAAATATTAATAATTTAAGTGTTAATAATTCCTACCTATATATTAATGGCTTTATTCCTCTTATCCTTTAAAGTTTAAGTAGTTATAATGGTAATAAGAGTTTATATTTCCTAACTTATAATTTTATATTTATAATAGAAAATTATATTATATTAAAGATTTATTAAAATTAGATAACCATTAATAATATAGTTAGATTTAAACTTAAAAATAACATTAAATATAAGAAATTTATTAATTATTTATGTAATATAATTTTCCTTTACAATAATATTTATATTCTTTATAATAAAAACTATATTATTATAATTTCAAAATCTAATTTAGTATATAAGGGTAAATATTATCTTAATATATATATATGGAATTTATTAAATAAGTTAAAAGATTTAAACATATAAATATTTTCTTTTTATTAAAATTATCTTTATTATTTAATTATATATATATTAATAAAGTTTTTCTTTATTTATTTTACTTAAACTATTTTTATTTATTATACCATTAATATAATAGATAATGATAATATTAATAATTAATATTTTATTTATTATATGATTATAAATGAAGATAATTTAAGAATATATTAGTATAAGATAGCTTTTAATAGTAAAATTAATAAATTATTTGTTAAAATTATTGGTAAAAAAGGGTAAAAATAAGATAATAATTATATTATTAAAACCAATTTTATTATTAAAAAATAATAAAAGCTTTATTATTTATATTATATAAAAAAAATTAAATAAAAATTAGATAATAATAAATTTAAGCTTAGCAATTATAATAGATTAAGTAATTATTATTTAGATAATATTAATTACTTTTTTAATAATTATGATTGAAAATTTAAATACTTTTTATAACATATTATATTAAAACTTTTAAACTTTGTAAAAAGTTTGGTTAATAGTAATAAAAATTTTAATCATAGTGATTAAGACTAATTTAAACCTTTGTTGTTAATTTTAATAATTCTTATAAATAAGAAGGTATTTTATAATTATTTTTATTTATTTAATTTTAATAAACATATTTATTAAAAGGATAATTATTAGTTATAAATTTGACATATATGGATTAGATTATAATAATATTTATAAAAATATATAATATAATAATATTAAGGATTTTATTACTTTAATAAATAGTTAATAATTTAAATTAAATTTTTCTTTATTATAATATTTCCTAATATCATATATTTATTAATAAAAATGGCGATATGGCTTTATATTAATAATAATGTGACTTTATAAAATAATTAATTTTAATTAATCATATATATTATAGGGTTGTTTAGCCTTAATTACCTTTTTAAAGTAATATAGGGTAAATATTATTATAATAGTTAATTTAAGCTTAATGTTATGATTATATAATTCCTACTTAAAAATATTATTATTAACTTTAAACATATTTAAATATTATTATTAAAACTTATTATCAATTAATATTATTATTAAATCTACTATAAAAATAAGGCTTAAAAATACTTTTTATTATATTTAACTTTTTAATAATTCTTAAAAAATATATCTTTAATTATTAATTAAAATCTATTATTTTAATTATACCTCACTAATTTTACTAATTATTTTTTAAACTTTTAATAATAATATATTTTTATATAATATAATTTATATTATTTATTATATTATCCTTGGTAATATATAAATAAATAATAAAGGTTATAATATTTTAAATTATAATGGACCATTTTTATTTATATTATTTAATTTAAAAGATAAATATTATATACTTAAAAATCACATAATCTTAACTAAGATTTATTATTTTCACTATTCCAATTATAAGAAAAATAAATTAAATATTTTATTTATTTTATTAAATTATTAATATTTATTAATAAAAAAGCTATATTTTATTATACCTTATTTTAACTATTAAAAATTTCCAAATATATTATTAAAATCTTAAAAAGATTTATATCCTAATATATTTATAACTAATATTTTTATATCTAATATTATTAAGGTATTTATTATTATAATAACCGTTTAAATTTTATTAATATATAATTTTAATTATACCCCTTATCCTTTTATAGGTTAAGTTAATATCTTCGAATTTAATCATATCCTCCCTTAAATAATAAAAACCTTTATTAAAATAAATAATATATAATAATTTATTACTTTATTAAATAAAAACATAATTACACATTTATATCCTTAAAATTATATTTTCTTTTATAAAAATATTTATACTCTTTAAAATTTAAATATTATTATTTTCATCTTTAAGTTTGATTTTAAAAATAAAAAATGCTTATATTTGATTTATTATATTTTAAATCCCCTAGGTAAGTTTATTAACTTTAATATAAAAATTTATTCATTATATTATAATATTCCTATCCTATTAATTAAATATTTTCTTAAATTTTTCTTTACTTGATTTGGTTGGTTTTTATTTATTAATATTATTATTATATTTTTTATAAATAATAATAATAAATTTAAATATTTTATACTTTTTTAAAATATGAAAAAAAATAAGATGGTTAAATAAATACTTTTATTTTGATTTTTTCTTTAATTATTTAGTAAAATAATTAGTAATTAGATTAAAGATATTATAGATAAAAAACACAACCATTAAGATTTAAAAGTTATTTAAGATATTAAAGTTTTAAATATAGATAATATTATCCTTAATGTTGGTAATAATAATAAGAATATCTTTAATATTAATAAGCTTAATATTAGTGATGTTAATATTAACAAATTTGGTATTAATAAAAATAATATTATTAACCTTATTTATTTGGTTTATATAAATTAAATAAAACATTTTAATAATGGTGTTAAGTTTAAAAATTATAATTTTAATTCACATTCTTTTTATAACCCTTTTAATGATTTTTTAAATAACTTAAATCCCCTTTATAAAAAGCCTTAGTTTTCATTAATAAGTGAGGATAATATTACAAAGTTTTGTTATTTACAATTACAATTATGATTAAAATCTAATAAAAACAAATTTGTTTTTATTAAAAATTAATTATCCTTTAAATAGAAAGATTAATTTAAATATAAATCTAAGTTTAAAGTTCTTTAAATCTTTATTTTAAATTAAAAAAAAAGTAATAAAGATAATATTTCTTCCCTTAGTTAAATATTAAGATAGAAATCTTAATAAGCTTATATTATTTATTAAAGCTTATTATTATAATAATAAAAAAATATACAATCTTTTCCTAATTTTACTTTTATATAATAATAAAAATATTATTATTATTATTATTATTATTATTATATTTAAAACTAAAACAAAGGAAAAAGGCCAACCCTTACAAACCCCTTTAAAAATATATAATATATAAAACTATTTTTAACTATTTATTTTAAAATTATAAAGAAAAAATATTAAGTAATACTTATAAAGATATATAATATAATAGTTTATTTTTATTATTTTAATAGATAATTAATAATTTAAATTAAATTTTTCTTTATTATTATATTTCCTATTATTATATATTTATTAATAATAATATGGTGATATAACTTTATATTATTAATATTAAAGCCACCCTTTAAAAATGGATATTATATAATATAATAAACTATTATTTTTAAATACTTTTTTACTTTATACTTAAATAACTTTATATAATAATAATTGTAAAAATATACAATTAAAATATTATAAATAATTTTAAAAAAACTATTAAATATTATACTTTTTAAAAAATTATATATTAATTTTATAAAATTATAATTAATTAAAATTATATCTTATTTTTAATAATTATGGAAAATATATATTATTATTAAAATAAGATAACATTTAAATTCCTTATATATATATATTTACTTTTTAAATTTCTCTTATATTAAGACATTTTTAAAACTTTTTCCTTATACCATTTTATTCTCATCATTTTATACTAATTAAAATTAAATTAATACTTAATTTTACTATAAAATATAATTATTTTAATAAGATTATTAAGTTCTTACTTATTTATTTTTTAAAAACCTTAATAAAAAAAGAAAATATTATAACCACCTTATCCTATTACCTAAACAATTAACCTATTATCATCATAAATTTTAACCTTTAAAATTATAAAAATATTTCACATTTTTAATATTATCTATCTTATTTATTAACTAATTTATCTATTTCTTTTCATTTTTATAATAATAGATTAGAGTGTAATAAACGATAATTAATATATAAATCTTTATCCTTAAAACTAACTCTTAAACAAGATTAAGATTAATAATTTAAAATAATAATAAATAATAATTTATAATGTATAAAAAAGGTATATTTTTAATATAATAATGTTAAGTTTAATAAAAAATAATAACTTTTTAAGATTTGTTTAATATTAAATATATATATTTAATTATTATACTAATAAAATAATAAAGAATAAATATATTAATAATATTAAGATTTAAATCTAATAATAAATATTTTTAAATTAATCTCTTTTTTAATATAAACTTCTTATTAAATATATTCACCTTTATTAATACCTTATAAATTAACTACCTTTTAAATAAACCCCCCTAAAAATAATACTTTTTTAATAATATTTATTACATTAACTTCTTAAAAAAATACTCCTTATCCTAAGATTAATTTTATAATAACTGATTTTATACTATTATTTTTTTTTATAAACAACCATCTTATACTATCTTTTAATTATTTTAATTTAGTTATTAAAAAATTTACTCTTTATAATTCTTTTTTTAATTTTATTATTATGTGACTTTAATTTTTTAACTTAAATTAGTTAAATCCTAAGGTGCCTCTAAAATTTCTAAAAATTTTGATTAAATTAAACTTAACCCTACTTGATAAAATAAGTTTTTATAAATTTAAAACGTTAAAAAAATCTAAAATATTAAAGAAGATTAATATTAAATTATAAAAATATTAAAGCCATCTTAATATAATAAATATTTTTATTATAAATCTTAATAACCTTTCTATAATTTAAATTTTAAATTAAATAATTATACTTATAACTTAGGTTTAATTAACTAATTTTTTTATATTAAAAGACTTAATACTTATAATATATAATAAAAAACCATTTACTAAAAAATAACTAAAAAACAAATTTAATACCTTTATAAACAAAAAAAACTCTAAATTCCTAGATAAAAATACCTTAAAAGCTATTACAACTTATTATCTTAGGCTTAATTTCTTTAAGCTTAATTTACTTTTAAAATATAACAAAGATAAATTTTTTAAATATTGCCTTTACAAATTTTTTATAAGGCTAAAAATTTTTAAACCTAATAAAACTTTTAAATATAATATTAGGGCATTTAATAAATACTATATACCAATTATTATAATAAATTTTATTAATAATTAAAATAATTTAATAATTAACTATAAAGGTTTAATACTACCTTATTTATTTATGGAAATCAAATATGTATTAGGTAATATAATAAATATAATAAATCAACTTACTAATAATATCTTTATATTTATAAATTTAAGTAATAATCACTTATAATAAGAAAATATTATCTTTAACTTTATATTTAATAATTATTTCACAAAACTTTTTATTATATAATTTATATTAAATATTAATAACTTATAATTACCAACATTTTATTATATAAAAAAAATAGATATTTTTTAACTAAAAATAGAAAAAGATTTTAATAATTTCTTTTATTATATATTTAATATTTATTATTAAGATTATTATAATTAATTAATAACCTTAAAGTTATTACTTAAGTAAAGATAAAAAGATGCAATTAATAATTATTAGGAACTATTTTATTACTAATCATACCATTTTTTATTAATCTTAAAAATAATAAAAAATATTAAATATATTATATAAATATTAAAATAAGTTTCCTTAAATATTTATTTTTAATATAACACAATATTTTTTCCCCTTTTCTCTTAAAAATAAATAAAATAATCATATTATTAATATATATGATAATATCTCTCCTTAATTATCTTAGGATTAATAATTTTAACTATTTCTTTTATTATTATAAATGTTTAGGTATTAAAAATGGCTTTGTTAATAATAAATTTCTTTAATTATAAGTAAATCTTAAGAAGCTTATATTTAATTATATAATTTTAAAATTATTAAAATAAATATTTTAATAATAATATTTTTATATATTAAAAAATCTTAAAAAAGTAGTAAAATATAAATAAAAAAAGGCGAAAGACTTCTTAAATAAAAATATAAATATTAACATATTTAAATTAAAATATAATTAACATTTACTTTAAATAATTATTTATAATTAAAATATATTTGCTTATATTAACATATAAGTTTTTATTAAATTATGTTATTTCTTTAACCATTATTATAAATATCTTTGAAATTATTATTTAAATAAAAGCTATTATTAACTGCCTTATTTCTAATTTAACTGGAGTTATCCCTATTTTATTATTTTAAAATTATAAAGAAAAAGTATTAGGTATATTTTAAAATTTTAGCTTAAAAGTATATATAATAATATTTTAACCATTCCTATGAACTTTTTTAAATAAGCTCGTATTTAATGTCATAATAATAAAATATTATTAAACAAGGATAATACTATCTTTAATTTAATTCTCGATAAAACCTTTGCCAAATTATATATATTTAAAAAGATAAAAAAGAATATATAATAAAAATATTAATATAATAATTATTAATAAATATTATATATATGATTTAATGTTTTTTTAAAAATTTAAGATATTTTAACCTTTTAATCTTTTTATAAATTAATATAAAATTCCTTATTAATGGTTATATTAGCCATTTATAAACCTTAGGCTTTTTAATAAGTTATAAGCCTACTCCTACCTATTAACTTAATAAATAATTAGCTAATTTTTCATTTTTTAAACATATTAAGTAATAGTAAATATTTAATAAAAGATAATATAAGAAATAAGTTATTTAATATTATTAAAATAATATTATTATTAAATATTAAGGTAGATATTAAAAAATCACTAATATTAATATATAAAAAAAGTTTACTTATATAATATCTTTATATGTTAAAAAAATTACACACTTATAAAAAAATATTACTTTATTTTATAGAAAATATATTTATAATATTAAACATTAATACATTTTCCTTTTTAATTTTAAATAAAATAATGGGTAGTTTTCTTTATATATTTTTTTTAACCTTTTTAATCTTATTTTAATTATTAAAAGATATAAGAAAACCTTCTTTTTATACTATTAACTTTAAGTTATAAATTAAAATTAATTTTTTCTTAATAATTATATTTTAATCCTTTTTTTATATTAATATTATGGGATTATTATTTATTAATTATTTAGGCTTATAGGATAGGAAATTCCACTTTTTTATTTTAATAATAATTTAAATATTTAAAAACTTATTTAAATTTAAACTAAAATTAATAACCTTTCTTAGCAAAATATATGCTTTAAGATTTACTTTTTTTTATTAAACATTAATAATTAAGTTAGTGATATAATTTTAAATAAAACTTATTATTCTATTATATACTTAAATATAATTTTATAATATATGGCTTAAATTATTATTTACTTTCGTAGTCCATTTCTTTGTTAATATAGTTAAATTAGAAGAAGATATAATAAATATTACTTTAAATTAATATTATATTATATACTCTTACTTATTATTATTAATAAATAAATCATTATTTAATTCCTTTACCTATTTATATGCTAATATGTTTAAGATAGGTGGAAAAGAATAACAAAACATTTTCCTAACTTAAACTTATATTAACCACTTTTTTTTACCATTATCCACAAATAAGTTATTTTCTTTTTTAACCTAATTTTTATTTAATATAATAGGATAAAATAGTTAAAAACCATACTTATAATAAATCCTTTTTAAATATTACCACTTATTTTTATTAATGGATAGGGAATCATTATTATTTTCCTTATTTTATGATTTTATTAGTATAATTAAGGTAGGGATAGGTTTGGTTTTAAATTATTTAATTAGAGGCGAAATTTGCTTTTAATATATAATAATATAAACGTTATAAACCCTTTTTTTAATAATATTTTTAACAAATTTTTAAAACATTATATCCTTATTAAATAAAAATCTTATCATTATATTATTATAATTTTTAAACTATACCACATTAATTTTAAATATTTAAGTTATTTTTAAATAAAAAATAAATTTCATATTAAAATTAACTTTAATATAAAATATTAGCTTGTTAGACTTATATTTTAAAATAATATTTTAAATAAGCTAATCTTATAAAGAATAAAAGGTATTTTTTATTATATAAAAGATAAGAATATTAATAATTTTTAAAATATAATTATTAAATTAATTTTTAAATTAAGCTTTAATTAAATTTATATCATATAAGTTTAATTATTAATATTAATATAATCTTAACATTTTTTCCATTAATATAATATTAATAAAAATATGTATTAATTTATAACTTAATTATTATATTATCCCATATATAATATAAAGATTTTACCACTTATTATTTAATATTTATCTTCTTTACCTTTTTATAATTAAATAATATGTTATTAATAATGGTATTAATATTAGTTAATAAAATATTATTAAATATAGATAATAATACATACCTAACTTTATTATTTTTAATAAAATTAATAAAAGGTTATATATATTAAAACCTATTTTAGCTTATATAATAAATAATATTTATACTATAATATATGGTAGGAGAAGGCCTAAAAGGAGATTATAAAAACCTTTAGGGATAGGTTAAAAATCCTTAGGAATATTATAAATTATTTATATTATTATATTTTTCCTTTCATTTATTTATAATAATTATATGGAAAAATAAATAATAAAAAAAATAAATAATATAATTTACTTTATTATTAAATTAAATAATTTTTTTATAAGATAAATTATCTTTAATTTTACATATATTAAGTAATACCCATTTATTATCTTTTTTATATATATCACAATAAATTATCCTTAAACAATTAAAGTGGTGAATAATAAAGAATAAAAGTAAATTTAGTTTAAATAATATTAATTAAAAATCTAAATTAAATAATAATAAAAAAGATAACTTTACATTAAAAATTTTAAAATTAGCCTTATATTAATTAAAAATTAATAAGGTAAGTATTAAGTTTTATAAGATAAAATTTTAATTCCTTTTATTCCTTTTTAAAATTAATATTATATATATAATAGTAGGTAGATATTATTAAATATGTCCTTAACAATTTTATTAAATATAATTATTAATTAATTTGTTACCTTTACTTTATCACATAGCACCTTATAAAGTTAGTATTATTGGTTATTTATATTTTAATGAAAAATGCACATAATCGATATAAAAGTAAATAGTTGATAAATTTAATTAAATTTGATAATACCTTATATAAAAAACTAATTAATATTAAAAAACACACTTAAAAGGTTAAATCTTATTAACTTAAATTAAATTAATTAATAAAAAAATTATATACCATATTAAAATAATTTTAATAAAACTTTTATTATATAACTTATTACTTAAAAAGATTAAATATTAAAATTAAAAAAAAGCCATTAAAATTAATAAACGCGTATATAATAAAACTTATTTTAAAATATTATTAAACTAAAGAAGCTAATATATATAATTATTATTATTAAAATAGCCATTAAAGCATAATATAAACTAATTAAATTGTGTGGTAAATCTTTATAATAAATTTATAAGAAAAGCAAATTATTATATTAAATCCACTTATCCCTTTTAATTATAATGGTAAATTTTACTTTAACTATAATTAAAAAAACTATAATATATATTAATAATATTATCCTCTTTACTTTAATTTAAGAGGCTTTAATATACGTTAAAATAAATATCTTTTTAATAATATTAAATAACTTTTTTAATTATATATAAATTTATTTCCTTTATTATAAATTTGAATTTTTTACTTAAATGTTAGAATCTTTTAAACAAGAATATTTAAACAACCCATTAAATAATAGACTTTCTATTATAATAAGTATGTTTTAAAATTTCTTTATTTTTAACATTAGTTTTAAAATATCCTATTAAAAAGAAATAGCCTTAACTAATAACTTCCCTAATAAAAAAAATATATTTACCTTTTAATAATAGACGAAAATAATATTTTACATATTTCTCCTTTAACTTAAAACCCCCTTTAAAAATTTTAAATAAAACATTTTAAAAGATTAAAAATAATTACTTTATTTAAATTTTTAAAAAACAAATAGTTAATTAAATCTTTAAAAAAAAAAACTTAATCTATTTAAACTTTAAATAAAGTTTAAAAATAATTATAATTACTTTATTATAATTGAAAAACATATGAAAAGATTTTTAACTTAATTTAAAAAAGCCTTTAATCTTTTAAAATATATGCTTAAATAAATAAATAAACTTATAAAACAATAATAACAATATATCCTTAATGGCTATTATAAATACCTTTATTTAATCTTATAAATCTTAAATTATATTACTAAGTTTAATTAAATTAAGGATTAAAGCTAATAAATTATTAAATAAGGTATAATTTTAATTAATCCTATGCGTTTAATTAAGGTTATTTCCTTTTTTTTTATTTTAAATAAATAACATCTTTTTATTTAAAGAAGTGAAATTTTAAAATCTTATTGGAAAAATTCTCCTAAAAAAAAGATTAAGTAGCTTAATAAATTGTTTATATTAAAAAGAATTAAAGACGTTAAGGCGTTAAAGTAGGCAATTAATGTTATAAGATTTAATCATAACATTTACAAATTTTAATAATAATATCTTAATTATATAAAAAAAAGGTTAAGTTAAAAATAACTTAAAATATATAAAAACCAATTATTTATATAAAATAAAAGCTTTTAATTATAATATATATGACTTAATATTAAAAATATTAACTTATATCTTTATTTCTTATACAACTCTTAAATAACTTTTTTTTACCTTTTAATAATAATTTTACTTATTAATTGTAAATTATTAATTAAATTAACATACCACCAGTTTAAGCCAACTTTAAACCTTTTAAAAATTAGATTATATAATGGTATTTAAATAATTAAATCTTATAAGTAGAGATTATTTAAAAGCTTAAAAATAAATATAATTTTCATATTAACTAATAAATACTTTAATAACATTTAATAAAGTAAAAGTTATATTAAAAAAAATAAAATATTAACGTTATTAAAACCAATATTTTTAAATTTTTTAAAATAAAAATATTATATTTTAATATTATTATATATTTAAAAGAAAAATAATTTAAAATTAATATCTTATAACAATCTTTTAAATGTAGGTTATAATAGTGGTAAATAAATTATTACAAACCAATTAACTATTTAACTAAGCTTATAAAATATATATAATACTTTATATACCATTAAAATATTTATAATAAGAAAATCCTTAAGTAATTATATAATATATAAAGACTTAATATTAATATCTCCTTTATTATTTAAATTTACCTTAAAAATAATATGATAAAAAAGATAATAAATTTGATTAAAAAAGCATATACCTAGGTTTAATTATATCATTTTTTTAAATAGTATAATAAAATAATAAACCTTCTTAAAAACTTAGGTTAAAATTAAATTTATGGATTAATTTAAAAATATTTAAAATTAAATATTATAAAAAATATGGCTTATAAGGAATACCACTAATAATATCCACAAGTTATATAATAATATAAAAAAAGGAAGTAATTTAAATAAAACTTATAGGATATGATTTTTTTAATTCTTAGTTTAAATTTTATATGGTTTATAAATAAGTATTAAAAGCTTTATTTTATTAGTTTTAAGATTTATGTTAATATTAACATATATTTTTATAAAATATTATAAATTAATATTAGCCAATTTAACTTTTTATTTACTAATATATTAAATTAATATTTTTTTATTATTATTAAGTTAGGCTTTTAATTGTTTTAAATTTAAATAGATTATAAAATTAAAATACCTTTTATGGCTTAAGTATAATTCCACCTAGCTAATTTTAATAAGTTAGAAGTGGTTGTAATTAATCCAAATAATATAATAATTAAATGATGTTAAGGTAATTATATTATAAAATCTTATAAATGGGAAATTAATAAGGAAAATAAGAAAATTAAACAATAATAAACATAGCTGTTAAAAAGTATAATAAGGTATTAAATTATATGTTACTTAAACTTGTTTAAAGATATATAAATTATAATAATTTAAATTTAAATTAATAATTAATATAAGGTTACTTTAAAATTTTAATTAGATAAGGCCTTTTTAATAAGGATAAAATTATAGATTAAATAACATTTTATATTATATATGATGACATTATTAAGGAAAAATATATTTAATTTATAAAACAATAGAATAATTATTAAATTAAATTCTAACTAAGTAAGAATTATATTATAATAAATCATATTTATCATATATAATTAAACATAAATAATATTAATATTTAGAATTATGTTATAAATATTTATAATAGATTAAATGTTAAACTAATACAATTGGTATATAAGCTTAGGAAACCTTTAATCAAATATAATCTTAATAGTTTTTTAATACTAAATATATGTTAAATATATAATAAATAATTTATGTAATATTTATTATAACCTATTAGCCATAATAATCTTAAATTATATAAAAATAGTTATGTTGGTTTAAGTAATTATTTAAGGTAATATAAGATTAAAAAAAAAGGTTTAAAATTATTATTAAATAAAATATTTTATAATAAAGTTAAATAATATTATAAAAAACTTAATTAGCTTTAATATAATTTTAATTAAGTATAATAAGATATGGATGAGTTAAATATTACTTAAAAAGATATGAGGTTAAACAAAAATAAATATAAACCCTAATTTAAAATAAATATAGATAATACTTAAAATAAATATATTTTAACCTAATAATAGATAGTTATTAATATTTAAATTGTTAGGTAGTTTTAATAATAATAATAAAGGTTATTTTATATATTTATTAAAGTTGATTAATTGTGAATATTTTTTATACGTTTTTAATCATTAAAACTTATAAGGTTTAAAAGATGGATAAGTTATTTTTCTTTTTGTTAGCATTAAATATATGATGTTATAATAAGGCATTTTATTATAAAACCACTTATAAGATTTTTTTATTTTTGGTAAGGTATAAGCTATTTTAAAGGTGCTTATATCATATATATATAACTTAATCTTCCTAATTATAACCTTAAAATATTACCCAAAATAATAGATTTAATTTAATTAAAAAATTATATCTAATAAAGCTTAAATGTACTTTTAATCATATTTATATTAATATTAATATTTATTCACATTAATATATATATATTTAAATAAGATTTTCTCCTTTTTAATAGGATTTTTTAAGGGAATTAATATATTAATATATTTACTAATTTAATTAACATAATTAAACTTAAATATATTTAATTTTATTTTAAAAAAAAATTCACATTATAATATTACTTAACCTTTAAGTTAAAATTTAAAAAATATAACTTATTAATATTTTTATAAAATAAATAAGGTAAACTTTAAGGTTAAATTTATAAAAAAAATTAGTATAAAATTGATAAATATTTCTAACCTTTACATTAAATAATTTATATTATAAACTAATTTAAAAAACCAACAAATCCTTAAAGACTTATAATATAAAGAATTAAATATTATAATATATATAAGAATTTTATAGATATATTTATTAATTTAAAATCAACCCTTAATTTATTAAAAGTTAAGGTAATTAGGGAAAAGTTAAAATAATTATACCATCCTAATCTTTTAAGATTTTATATATTTTAATAAAGTTAATTTTTAAATTTATAATTTCTATTTTACCCAATCATATAAATATATTAATCACTTCATTAAAATTAATTTAATATTAAATAAAAGTTTATTAATCAAATCAATAAAGATTTTAAAAAATAATTCACACTATATAATAAACAACCTAAAAAACTTACTTAATCTTACCTAATCACTTTACTTAATCTAACCCATTTAATATAAATGATAATGTTATAATAAGATTTTCATTTAAACATATATAACCTATATTTTTTTATTATATTTATATTTTATAATAACTTTTTTATAATAATCTAATTAAATTATATCCTAATATTTATTAAAAAGCCTTATTTTAATTTAAAAGTTTAATTATAATAAATTAATTTTTATAAGATTTGTGGGTTATATTTATAAGAAAATATTTTATAAACTTTAATCTTCCCTTATTTAATAATTTATAAAAATATTCTATAATATCTTTTTTATACTCCCATTTTTTTAAAAGGAAAGGAAGGAAATTATTATATAAACCAAGTTTTTAAAAGGGAATGGTAAAATCTAATATTTATTAATAATAACTTATTTATTTAACAATAAATAAATAATATTATAAGTTATATAAAAATATTTTATATAACTTTTAATTTTATTAAAGGTAAAAAATATCCTATCTATAAAAAAAAATACTATCTTTATATAATTTAAGAAATATTAAATTTAACTTAATTTATATAACATCTATAAAGAAATCATATTCAAATATTTATATAATTATAAATAGTAATAATATACTTTTATATTATTATTACCTTAATATTTAAGAAAATTAAAAAAAATTAATAAATAATTTTAAATACCATTTTTTTAGGAGGGGATAAATAATTTTTATAAATAAATTTTAATTATATTGCTTTAAGATTAATTTAATAATATATTAAATTAGTTAAGATTAACTTATATACATAATTAATCAAAATTAATTTAAATATAAAATTAATTTAAATTAGGTTATATATATAATAAGCTAAAATTAAGTTATATATATAATAAGCTAAATTACATATAAAATAAGAAAGCTTAAAAATATTGGGAACTTTAAAAAATTTAAAATACTTAAAAACTTTAAAGATTTTAAGAAATTTAAGGTATTTAAACTGGTTAAGTTAATGAAAACATTATTTATAAAACTTTTTTAAATTTTAAAATCATTAAACTTATTAAACTTATCAAATTTATTAAAATTATTAAAATTATATTTATTAAAACCATTAAACTTATTAAGCTTATCAAACTTATTAAACTTATTAAAACTATTAAATTCATTAAATTAAATCTTTTAAATCTTTTTTAAACCATATAACCTAAAAATATAAATAATATAAATATATTAAATAAAAGTTTTAATAAAAAGTATATAAAATCATATTCATATAAAGAAAAAAATTAGAAATAAAGTGAATTAATATTTGAATTATAAGATTTATTTTATTAACCTTTTTAAACTTATATTTTAGTTAATATTACTTATATTATTATAATTATAAAATAAAAATATATATATTTAAATATAATATTTAATTCCTTAATTTTAAATTTTTCCTAATCCTTTTTATAATAATATATTTTATATATTTTATATTACCTAATAAAAATAATTATAATTCTAAATTATCTTTTTTTTTTTTTTTTTTTTTTTTTTTTATTAATCAAATAACTACCTAAGTTACCTTTTTTACGGCTTTTTAAAGTTAATTAATTAAAAGAAAATATCCTTACCTTACCATAGGTTTTATCTATAACTTTATCATAATAAATCTTATTATTATAAAAAAATAATATATTAACATAAGCTTTATATTATTAGATTTACCTTAATTAATTTTTTTAAAAAATATATATTTTAATTAAATATATTTATTATTATTAAAGTTATTTATATTTTATTATAATAACTAAAGATTTATATGTAATTGGTAATAATAATTTATTGTTTTTTAAATTTAATAATATAAATATATTTTAATAATTTTAATAAAGTAATTTTAAGGAATTTTTTTTTTAACTTTTTAAAGTAAAATATTATATTATTAATCTTTAAGAATTTATAATTAATTTTTAATATTTAAGTTCTTTAATATAATTTATTATATTAAATAATTAAGTTTTTAAGTTTTTAATTACTTTAAAAGTAGTATTTAAAGTTAATTATAATAATTTGGCCTTAATATATTTTAAAAAATAAATAGGGATAGTTATAAATATGCTTATTATCTTAGTATATTTATTTATATTTATTATATATAATTAAAATAATAACCATACCTAATTAATATAAATAAATATATATTAAACTAATATGAGCATTTATTATTACCATTATTATAATAATATTTAATATAAATATTATTAAAATAATTAGGTAAAATAATATAATGTTAAAAAAGGTTTTATTTTATTTTATAATTAAAATAAATATATTCCAAAGATAAAACAATTTTAATTATTATTATATAAATAATTAAATCTATTAAAAATAATATTAATACTTAAAAAAAAGAAAGATTAAAAAGAAAAATATATTAAAAAAAGAAATATTAAGAGGAGTAACATTAAAAGGAACGACATATTAAAAGGAGTGATATATTAAAAAAAGCGATATATTAAAAAAAGTAATATATTAAAAGAAGCAATATATTAAAAAAAATAATATATTAAAAAAGATATAAAAACTTATCTTTATAATTTATAATAAGCGATTAATATTATATTAATTAAAGCTTTTAATAATGGTGGCTTTAAAAGTTAATACTATTAAGAAAAATAATCTATTTAAGTTTAAGTTATAAATATTATTAATTATTTAATAAAGATAATTAGGGTTAAATAAGGTAGTTATATATTTAAATCTTTAATTATAAAAGTAATAACTTTATTTATAAATATTTTTTTTATTTTTACTAAAATTTAAGCCGTATAATTAATTAAATTAATATTATATATTATTTTTAACTAATTATTATTATCACTAATAAAGGATTTATAAATTAAAGATATAAAAAGGATTAGAAAATATTCCTCTTTATTTAAATTTTAATTAAAAATTTTCATTTAACTTTAATTAAAGCCTAACCTTTTATTAAAAATGTTAGGAATTATTAAATTAAATTTTATTAAACTTATAAGCTTATTTTATTATTTAAAGATATTTATTTTTTACTTTTAAGGATAAGTTTTTTATATTAAACTAATCTTATATTAATTTAATTTTTTTAAATATATTTTTAGGATAAATATAATAAAATTTATATAATAAAAAAGATTTAATAATATATGATTTAATAAGTTTAAAACTCCTAAAAAAGATATAATTAAATACTTATTATTAATTAAAAAAAATAAAAATAAAAATAAAAATAAAAAAAGGGGGTAAAAATAAAAATATTTAATAATATATTATAATTACTAACTTAAATAAATTAAATATTTAACTTCATAACTATTTAATAAAAGTTGAATTAACCTTAAATGGAATTTCTTTAATATTTATACCTATATAAAATGCTTAATTCTATTATATAAATGTTTTAAAATAATTTATTAATATATATAAACCTAATAAAAATTGGTACAAAAATATAATTCAATATAACACAATTATAATAAGGATAGGCGTTTATTTATATAACACTAAAACAAGATTAATTAAACTTATTTTAAAATATAATAAAATAATAAGCTTATATAAATAATATTTTAATTTTAAATATTAACATATTTAAAAGTAATAATTATATACTTATAAATATAAGATTTAATTAAAAAGTTAGCTTTATAAGTTAGATAATTATAAGTTTTAGATAAAGTTAATAATTATAATAGTTATATTAAAATTTTACTTATTTATTAAAAATATATATGTATAATTTAAATATTTATATACAAATTTATAAAAGAAAATAAAAAATGAGAGAAAAAGGAATAGGAGGTGGGGACTTTATTCCATTCTTAAATAATTTATTAATAATTATTTTATATTTTACTTATTTAATAATATAAACATTAATATTATTATAATTTTAAATCTTTTTTATTTTAAATTTAAACTTTTTATATAAAAACCAAAATAGGAAATATGTCATATTTATAAGGTTTACCTTTATAATTGATAATATCTTTAATAAGTTATTTAGGTAGTTAGATTTATAAGAATATTTAATCCTATCTAATTTATATTTTCATCCCTTAACACTTTAAATACCTAACTATTTTAAATATAAAACCATAATATTATTAATTATAAAAAAAGTAAGGAGTATTATAAAGGAATAAAAAATATTATATTTAAAAGCTACCATTTAATAAATGGTGGTTTATTAATAAGAAATTATATTTATTATTAAAAAAGCGGTATTATTAACCCAATTATTTGTTAAATTAATAATATTATTATAAAATATATTATCTTTTATAACTTTAAACCAAGACATATTTGTTTAACAATTTTTATAAGTGGCGATACTTTACTAATTAAACATTAAATATATATTAGGATAATTTATAATTATACATTACCAAACTACCTTTTTAATTAATAAAAGATATTACGTGTTTTATTTAGCTTTACATAAATATATGTTGTTTTAATTGCTTTTCTTAATAATATTTAAGATTAATTTAAACTTATAAGCTTTATTTTTTAATATTAAAAAGGGAAATTATAAATATATTGTTTTAAATGTTTCGTATATATCTTTTATTAAATATTTAAATCTTATTAGGCTTTATTTTTTTAAGTAAAGATTTTTAACACTTAGGGTAATGTTAATTAAACATATTTTTATAAATAATTAAAAGGTGATATTATATATAATGATATTGCCTTAACTATTAATATAATGGCCATTATAGAAATCATTAAGCTCCCCTATTTATTATTTTATTAATTATTATTAAGCTTTATTTAAATTTTAATACTTAAATATAATAATATTTATAGATTTTTTTATAAAAAAGTTTTAAGTAAATGGTTTTTAAGCAAGTGATTTTTAAATAAATAGTTTTTAAATAAATAATTTTTAAACAAATAATTCTTAAACAAGTGTTATTTAAGTAAGTGATTTTTAAATAAGTATTTTAACATTAAACTATAATGTTAAAATAAACTTAAACTATATAAGTTAATTTTTTTTTATTTTATTTAATAAATATACTTTCCTTTTTTTATATTTAATAAGGACGTATAAAAAGATTATAATAATAAGATATAACCTAATATTAAAAAGTTAATAAATAATCATTTTATATATAATAAGATTAAACTTTAAAGATTTATACGAAGTAGGGAACAAATTAACTTATTTTTCTTTCGTTATTAATAAATAATACTTAAATAAGCCATAAACTTAAATAATTAAATTATTTAATAATATAAATAATATCTTTAATAATAAAGGGAAATATTAAATAAAAAAGGAAATTAATAAATAATTATTATATACTTTTTTAAATAAAATCTTTAAAACCTTATAAGTTAATTTTAATTTAAAATATAAATTAATAAAATAATTACACTATTTTTAATATATTATATAACTTATATTATTTCTTATAACCTTAATAATAAATATTTAAATAAATAATAATTAAGCTTAATAATATTTTTAAATAATAATTTAAAATAAATAACCAATCTTATATAACAAAACCTATCCCTTATTATTATACTTTTAATAACTTAGTTTTTAATCCTTTTATCCTTTTATTAACAAATTTACTTAAAAATTAGGAGGGTTAACTTTTATTAAAGAAGGATTTATACCTAAAAATGAAATTAATAAAGGTAATACTTATATGTTTAATATATATATATTTAATAAAGTATTATAATTATTAGTGATAATATATTTTAAATAACAATAATATTATTTAACAAATAATAAGTAATCGCTTATAAAGTTTTAAGGAAAATAATATAGGCGAAGTATTTTTTACCTAAAATAAGGTGTTAAATTGTAAAGAATTTTCCCAAAATAGGTATTTAATATTTAAACTTTAAGTTATATATTAATTACTATAATTTTTATCTTTTTAAATTACTTTAACAATCTTAGTTTTATTATTTTAAATTTAAATTACTTTATAAATAAAGGAGAAAGGTTTAAGTATTTTAAGGGTTTTTAATAACTTGGGAATAATCTTTAAATTAGCTTTAATAAGGTTAATAATAAAGGTTAATGGTAAGTTTAATAGTAATATAAATGGTAAAAGGTAAAATATTAAAGTATTTTTATATTTAATTATAGCTACTTTTATTAATTTCGCTTAGCAAGTTATAACTATTAGCCTTAAGGGGTTTAGGTATTAAAAATTGGTGTTTATAATGCTTAAGAAATATTGGCATATTATAATATAATTATTCAAATAATAATTAAAATAGGTGTTTATATTATAATGAATATTTATAAAAATAAATAAAAATATTTGATAATTTATAATAATATTTAATATTATATTTACCCTTAATATTATAACAATAATAATTTACTTTTATAATAACATTTTTATAATAACCTAATATATTTTAATAATACTTTATATTATTAAACTTAAAAAATAATAGGTAATTATCACTAATTATATATAAATTTATTATTATTATAAATAAATACAAATAATTTTAATAATATATAATATATTTTATTAATATTTATATTCTTTAAAAAAGTTAATTAAAACAATTTTGGTAATATAAAAACTATCTTAATATACCTCCTTTTAAATATAAAAATTTAATTAAAATATATATAATAATTAAAGCTTTATATTAATATGGGGCTTTTAGCTTAACCATTATATATATATGTATGTATATATATATGTATAAAATGATTAAATTTAATTAATTAAATTAGATTAATTAAATTAAACTAATTAAATTAAATTGATTAAATTATATTAATTAAATTAGATTAACTAAATTAAATTAATTAAATTGTAATAGCTATTATAATAGCTTTGCTTTAAGGTTAAAATAGTATATATTACATAACACCTTTAAACATAATAACAAATTTAAAGCTTCCTTTAAATTATATTTTAACCAAATAGGGGTATTTTCCTAGTTTATATATTAAATATTGTTAAAATTATTTACAATTATATATGGCCTTTTTTAAAAATAAAATTAAATAAAAATAAAATATTATATAATTAAAATATATTTTATAAATTTACTTTTATTAACCTTATTATTTAACCTTATTATATTTAACCTCATTTTTAAAGACCATTTTTACCTTAAATATAAGTAACTATATTACCTTTATTACTTATATTTATAATCCCTATTTTTTAAACTTTATACTTATTTCTATTTTTATACCCTTTCCAATTTTTTATACTTTTAAACAATAAAAATATAGAAAATAAATCTACTATTAATTTACTATTTATATTAATATACCCTTTAAGCTATAATAATATGAATTTATAATGATTATCACTTCCACTATAATTAAAAAATTAAACCTATTATTTTAGCTTATTAATTAATAATTTATTAAGGTTAATATTAAAATTATAGTGGTTATACATATCCTTAAAAAACATATTATAAAAGATAAATTTAAAAATATTCATAAATAAGGCATTATAATTATTCTTTTTTAACAATATATTAATTATAATATTTTTATTGCCAGATTTATTATAAATCTTAGATTGTGGTTTAAGAAATATTTTCTTATAAAATCTTTTAACATTTTTAAGATTATTATTAAGATTATTTTAAATAAACCAAAGCTAAAAGCCAACATCATTTATACTTTTATTATTAAATATTAACATAATAATATTATTAAAAAGAGATTAAATAAAATAAACAAATAAATATTAAACAAAAATCTTTAATATAAAAAAATATAAGAGATTATAATAGGAAATAATTATTTTAAGATTTATATTTATTAATTTATCGAATAATTAAAATATATAAGTAAATATTAAATAAAATTTATAAACTTTATAACATATAGGAGTATTAGGCTTTAAAACTATAATTATATTATTATAATTAAGAAAATAATGGAATTTTATATTAAGAGATATTAAATTAGAGGTATTATTTAAAAGGTTATTATATGTTATATTAGTTAAAACATATTTACGCATATAATTAGTTATGAATCATTTCTTATATATTATAGGGATAATATGGGTAAAATTAATTTTAATATAAGTTCCAATAATATAATAAGGCTTATTAAACATTATAATAATAGGAGGTTTATTTTAAATAAGATAGTCGCTTAAGTTGTTACTTAGATTATTACTTAAATTATCGCTTAAAGGATTTTTAAACTTATACTAATTATTAATTTTAGCCTTTTTGCTTTTTTTATCCTTATTTTTAATATTGCTTTTAACCACATTTTTTTTTTAATCTTTCTTTTTAACTTAAATATTACTTTTACTTATATCCTTATTTATATTTATATTATTAGTTTTTTTATTATTAAATTTATTATTATTATTATTTTCTTTATCATCCTTATTATCCTCATTATATTATAATAAAGATTATTAAAATAATAATATTATTGTTAAAAATATTTATTAATTAAAATTTAAAATAATAGGATATGGTTTTATAAGATAATTAATAACGTAAAAATTAATAAAGCAATTTAACATAAGTATTTATTATTTTAATAGTTAGGAATATGAAAAAAATATTACTTTATTTATAAAATATTATCCTTAAAAATTATGATAAATATTATTTAAAATAATTTTAATAAGAAAATATCTATTTTTTTTTAAGTTAGTTTCTTTCCTTTATTCTTAATTTATACATTTTTAATTATAATATAATAAATATAATATACCATAATATAATCTACACCATCATTATTAAAAATATAAAAATTTAATAATAGTTTAAAATTGAGATAATTTAAATAATATATATTAAAATGTTAAAGGAATAACTTATACTTTTAACTAATAAGAAATAACATAAAAATTATATAACATTTTAATATTGCCATAACTATTAATTATATAATATAAAATAACCAAAAAAAAATATATAATTTAATATATATTTAAATAATTATAAAAGAATTAATTAACACTTTATAAAACTTAATAATAAAATTAGTGATTAATATTACTTAAAAACCTTAAAATATAAATCATTTAAACCTAATCTACTAATTAAACTATTATTTATAAAATAGAGATAGTCTTTAATATAATCTTATAATATGATAAATTTAACTTATAAATATAGGAATAATTTAATTAAATATTTATTAACTATAATACCATAATTACTTTATTAATAACTAACTTTAATAATTAAAATAAAGATAGGCTTTTTATATATGTAATATTATATAATATTTATAAAATATTTAATGGGTATTATAAATAATTAAAGGGATAATAATATTATAAATTATATATAACCTAAAAATACCTACTTAAATATTTAAATTAATAAATAAATATGGTAATTTTAAAGCTAGAATAATTTTAATCTAATGTTAGTGATTAAATATATACTAAATAAATTTACCTTTTTATTATCCCATAAACACATTTAAAAAATATATATAATTTTTCCATCACTTTATATTTAACCTTTAAATTAAATAAAATATCCTTATTAAAATATTACTTATAATCTTATTAATCTTTTAAAAATGAATATTATATCTATTATAATAGATTTAATAAAATATTAAATAAAGTTATTTGTTAAAATAAAAAGATTTAATCTTTATACCAAAAATATTATTAAGTTTACCTATGCCACCTTAACCTTATCCTAATCATCTATTACTAATTATCATCTTTTATTTATAAATCAACCAAATATGTTAAACACGTTAGATATATCATTTTAAAAAACCTCTTTCAAATTTAACTTTTCTTATAATATTAAGATTTATAACTAATAAAAAATTAGATTAAGGATAACTTTATTATAGGATAATATTAATCTTATTCTAATTAATCTTTATGATAACTTACCATTTAGAATTATTATAAAATTAAGGTTTAATAAAGATTTTAGCCTTTTAATATTAAAGACTATTTTTTTATATTATCCTTTAATATTTTATGATACCTTAATAAATAATAATAATATAACTTTAAAATTAAATAAAATATCATCATCATAAACACTATTTTATATATATAATTAGATATAATTTAAGTTAAATTCCCTAATAATAAACCTTTAATTTTCCTTTAAAGACTTTACTAAAGAGTATAATATATTCCTTAACTTTGGAAATTTTCCCTTCCATTTGCTAAATCTTTAAATAAGAGATTTCCCTAACCTTTACAATACCTAATTATATAATTTTATCATTTAACATATTAATTTTAATAAGGATTTAACTTACACTCTTTATTTAATAATAGAATTATTTACTAATAAAAAATATTTTATTAAAATAATAATTATTTTTAAAATTATTAAAAAAAATTAGATTACATAATTAATAAATTAAAAAATATAGATTAACTTTTTATCATATTATCCTAATCTTTTATTAAATATTACATTATAATATACCCATAATATATTATTTACTTATTATTTATAAAATAAAAAAAATATATATTATATTATTATACCAAAATACCTTAATAATCTTTATCACTTATATTAATTTATAAAAAAACAAAAGCCTTAAAATAATCTTACTAAATATAAATTATACCTTCAAATCTATTATAACTTATAAAGTAGGTTAACTTATCTATATAAGATAGATATTAATTATTAAAATTTTTCCCCTAAAAACCTATTTTTTATATTAAATTATATATCTATATATAATTAATTAAAAGGTATAATTAATAATTATGGGAAATCTATAATAAAACTTATAAATATTACTTAAAACATTATACCTACTTAATTTATTCCTCTTAAAATTATAAATAAACAATTATATAATATTAAAGTTATTAATATATATAAGATAATATATTTGTTAATATATATTATTAAATAATTTTTAAATATTAATAAAAATTTATTTATTAATTATATCCATTATAAGATTATAATAACATATTTAACCAATATATGGAATAAAGGGGTGATTAATAATCTCAAATATAATTATCTTTATAATAAAATAATCTTTAATTTTTATAATAAATTTAATATAAAAACTATTTTAAATTACCTACTTTAAAATTATTATAACCTAATAATTTAAAAAAAGCTTAAAAAATCTTATATTAGATAAAACTTTAAATTAATTACTACCTACTTATTAAAATTATAAACTTATTATAATATTTAAATATAATATCTTCTTAAATTAACTTTAAAAGAAGATATATATATTAAAATAAGTTATCTAATTTAAATATATATCTCTAATTTAATATGGCTATTTATTTTCATTTTTTATTTACCTTTAAATTCCTTTATATTTTTATATCTTAATAATTTATTTAAAACATTAAATCTTTAAAATATTAATAAGTAAATAAAATTATTATAAGGCTAATAATATAAATAATATTAATATTTTATTATATCTTAATAAAAATAATACCCTTATATATTTATAAAATTCCTTATTATTTAAATTATAATTAGAATTATAATCCTTTTTTAAAGCTATATTAATCTCCTCTTATTTCTTACTTATAATAATACCTTTACTCTTATAAAAATACTTATTATCCATATTAGGATTAGGCTTATTTATAAACCTATTACTATCACTTTCACTTTTAAAATTAAGTTAAACTTACTTCCTCCCTTTTAATAATACCAAATTACTATTATTATAACTATCATTTATACCATAATTAAGCTTTTTATACCTAAGAACACCTACCACATTATATGCTTATTGTCTTTTAAAATAACCCACCATTAAAATATTATTTAACTTTATATTTAAATAATTTTATAAATATTAATTATAATATTATATAATTTAAATAAAAAGATAAATAACTTAATTATATATATTTTAATTTAAATTATATTATAATGTAATATTTATATTTAAAGCTATTTAAAATTAAAATAAAAAAACATTTAAAAAGAACTTATATAATATACTTCTTAATTACCTTTTTATAATAAGGCTTTTAAGACTTTTAGGACTCTTATATAATACCTTTTTTAATAGTCTTAAGTTTTGTAAAAATGTTAAATAGGTATTATATAACCTCTTTTTAAAACCTTTTAATTTTAACCTTAAATAACTTTAACTATAACTATTATATTAAAATATAACTTAGATTAAATAATATATATTTAAGTTATCTATCTTCCTATCCAAATTATATGATATTATAACTAATATTTATAAAGTTATTTAAATATAAAATTAAAACCTTGTTTTTTAAATTTTACTTATAGCTTAATAGACTTTTTAATATTATATAACCTATTTAATATTATTTTTTAATAAATTAAACACTACAAACCCTAATATATAAATTATAAAAAAAACTTTATATTAATAAAGAAATAAAGATTTAATAAATAAAATATAAAATATTTATGGTATTTCTAAAATTGCTAAATATAATTATAGATATAACCTTATTATCTTAAAATACCTTAAATATAACCATAAATGTAACCTTATCATCTTAAAAAGTCTTACCCCAATTATTATAATTACTCCTAATAATTATATTATTTTTATTAATTTAAATACTCTTACTATTCTAATTTATCTAATTATTTTTATTATTACTAAAAAAAGTGGTTAATTTTACCACGTCCCATTTAACCAAATTATTAAAATGAATAGGTAATATGTCCATTAACCCATAAATAATCCCCAAATTATTTAAATATTAAAAGCACTTTGGTAAGCAATCATATAACTCCTTAGTTACTTTAAAATCTAATCTATTAAAATTTTTAGAAACTTTTTATAATCTTCTTTTTAACTTATTAATAGATGATTTACTTTAGTAATTATCTATTTTTTCATTATTAAAAATTAAATATATATTATAATAATCTTAAAAATAATTAATTATTAATTAATTTTTACTATTATTATTATATTAATCATTATCTATTCCCTTATCCTAATCTTAAAGATATAAAATATCATTATTATTATCCTTATAACATTTATTATTATTCCTATTACCATTATTATTTACCTCAAATATATTATTATAACCCAAATATAAGTTAGGGAACTTAATTTTACCTAATTTTTATAAACTAATATTTATTCCATCCTTATTATTAAGATATAAAATATAATTACTTTTTTTATTATTTAATCTTTCCATTATAAATATATATATAATATAAAATATAAATTATATAAATTAAATAAAAAAATACTTACAAAAAATCTAATTAATTTTATCCTATTAAAAATTATAATATAATAATATTAATTCCTATAAAAATCCATATATTTACTTATATATGGATATTTATATATATATAAATACCTTAATCACCCTATCCTTATTAAGCTTTAGGAATAAAATAAGCATATTTTAATTAAAAGTTTTATAAATATTTCTATATAATCTTTATATATTTTTTACTAAATTAACTTTAAATTTAATATTTTTATAATATATTATTATCCAATTCTTATTAAATTATATTTAATATATGTTAAAAATTATATAAACTATTTTTATTTAATTTTAAAATCCACTTAAATAATATACACCTCCATTTTTAAACTTATATAATTAATCTTTAAGAAGGTTTACCTATAGCTTTGGTAATTAATTATAAGGATAATATTAATTCTTAAAGTTTAAAGTAATAACATATTTATACTTCTTATAAACTATTAATAACAAATGTTATTAAAAAAAAGAAAATATAAGATAATAAAATATGGTAATTTATAATAAATGTTTTTATAAGGCTTAGGTATATGAAAGAATATTATTAAAATATCTCTTTTTATAATGTTATCCTTTGATTTATTAATAATATTTATTTTTTTATTTAAGTTTTTAGATTTAGATAGGAATAGGTATATTTAAATTATTATGGTACTTAGGGAATCATCTTATTAATTGTAAAATACACTTAAAAAACTATTCTTCCAATTATAAGATATGTTTAAAAAATTATTTTTTTGGATGTAAAATATATTTAGAAAACTATTCTCTTAAATATAAAATAATCTATGCTAAAATAATCTAGGTTAGGGAGGGTTATCATTTTATAATATTTTAAATTAAAAGGGGTTATTATTTTATAATATTTTAATTTAGTTATTATCCCAATAATTCTTAACTATAATATAATATATATAATAGATTAAGTTATAAAAGATGTCATTATTACTTATAAATACAAATCTTAATAAAGGATTATATTCTTTAAAATTAAGATGGTAAATATTTAAAAAACCAAAGCCATATTTATCTTTGTTATCTAAATTTAAAAAAGGTGGTATGGCCATTAATCCTTAATCCTTATTAAAATTTCTAATATTATTTAAAAATACCACATTAAATAAAAATTATAAAGGGTTAATAATTAAAGCCATAATATATTAAAATATTATATATATTATATTAATAACAATTAAAACCAAAGAATTTAATAAGGAAGAAAGATATATATTTTAAAAGATATATATAATTTAATAAATGATTAAGAAAATAAAAAAAAGAATGGAATATTTAAAAATAGCTTTCTAAAAAATAAAATATTTAATAAGGGTTTTCTTTTATAAAATCATATAAATATAATAAGGTAAAATAAGATTATCAACATTATAAATAAAGCCTTCCTCTTAATTTAATTTATTCCTTTTTAACTCCATATAAACACCTACATAAATATTATCCAAAAATTAATTTTAAATTTCTAATAAAAAATATATAAGATTCTTATAACTTATGCTTAGGATTATATATATTTTAACATATAAACATATTACCTTTTAAATAATATATAAAACTAATATAAAATATTTAATAATATACTATTACATTTTAAATTTAAAACCTTATTTATTATAAATAACTTCTTTATTTTTATAACCAATCTAACTATTTCTTATTTAATATTATATTTAATTTCATATTTAAAGATATTTAAAATGGAATTACAACCCTTGCTAAAATTTACCCAACTTCTTATTAATAATATACGTAAACAATTAAAATAATTAATTAATATTTATTATTTAAATTATTTAAAAAAAACCTTACTTTTTTTTTTTTAAATAATTAATAAAGATAAATTATATTATAATATTTTATACTATATTTATTATATCATGGCTAAGAATATTTAAACTAATAATAAAGGATTAAATATGAGTAAACCAAAACATCTATTTCTTTTTAAATCTTCTAAAATATCTTATTTATATTTTAAACCTATTAGAAATTATTTTGTTCTTGTTAAATAATACTTTTTTCATTATCCTAAATATTCTTAAAATTAAAACTTTGATCCTTTTTTAATCCTAATATTAATTTTATTTAAATACACCATATCCTATCATACCCCATTTTAATCATTAAATCTTCCTAAAAATTTTACCTAAGTCTTAATAAGATATAATATCTTACCACCTTCCTTATCCCCTTGCTATAAAACCCTTTATATATAATATATAACAAATACCTTACTATATTATTAAAAATTTAAGTATATTTAAGGAAGCTTATATAATATTTAAGATAACTTAATAATAACTTAAACTTAATAATATACACAAATTTATTAAAGGTAAGAAAAATATTATTATTTATAATTTAATTAATAATAAGGTTTATCTTTAATTTAATATCTATAAATTCTTTAACAATAATATCCTTATTTTTTTATTAAAGCCTAATAAGAAAGATAATAAATTTCATTTAATTAATTATATACTAGTTCCCTTATTAAAATTAAAAGATTTTAATATAGAAATCATTAAATTATATTATAACATATATTACTTATATATACTTTAAAACCTTTAAGAATTTTTCTTCACCTATTTTGCCTAGATATTATTCATAAACTTAATTATTTAAATTTTTATTAATAAAATTAATAAAAATACTAAATATTTTATAAACATTTTAAAAATTACTAATAGAAAATAAATAGGAGTTGATAAATGGATGGTAATAAAAGATTTGTTATAATTATTATTTAAAGTAATTAATAGTTGTAAGTAAATCGAATAGAAAGAAAAGAAATGTTTTTATAATAAAATTAAAAGAGAAAATCTTAAAATACCAAATTTAAATATTTATGGTAACGTTATAGTTTATTTTGTGTATAATGGTGAAATAATTTTAGCTAATAATTTTGATAACACCAAGTCTAATAATTATAAATTTAATTATATATTAGAATGATTTAAATCCTTAAAATTATCTAAATCTTTGTAATCATTTAATAATTACTATTTAAAAAGTTTAGATTTACTTAGTAAAAAATCTTAAATATTTTATAACAATAATAAGAAATAAGGTTTACATATTAAATATATTCTTATATCTAATTTATAAACTCCTAGCTATAATAATACTAACTATAACAATACTAATTATAATAATATTAGTTATAATAGTAATAATATCTTATAAAAGGTATCTTTCCTTACCAATATTATATAAAAATCTATTTATAAAAATAAGAATATTTTACCAAAAATATCACCTCTTATTAATAAAATTATTAATCAAAATAATAATTTAAACAAAAAATAAGACTTTTTTAAGGCTTTATATAAGATATTTTTTAAACACATCTTAGATCTTACCTTTAATATAAAAGGCCATTATTAACCTTTCATATAATTATTAAAGGTAATAATAAATTAAACCTATATAATTAATATATCCATTTATTTAACATTTATAAATAACTTATATAAATAATAATAATTAAATATAATATAATTTAATCAGATTAATTTATCCTTTAATATAAAAGAAATTTATTTTATAAATCTAAGATTAATGAATAAATATATATATAAAAAAGATATAATATTAATCTTAATATTTAAAAATGGTAACATATATATAATTTAAGCTAAAGGGCTTTATATGACATAATAAGGCTTTTTAATTACTACCTATTTTCTTAACTAATTTTAATATTTAATAAAAGATATATTAAAATAAAACTTATATTATTAAAATCATTTTAATTAACTTTTTTAAAGGATATAAGATTTAAATACATATATAATATATTTTTAAAATTATTAATAATTATATATGGCTTTTTAAAAAGAACTTATAACAATATATAATTAATGATAATTTCCTACCATTTTTCAAATATGATAATATAAGATATATAAAAAAATAAATATAAATATATTATATATATTTATTATATATTAAGTAATTAATATTATATATAATATATATTATAAATATATGTAATATTATATATAAATATATCATTAATAAGTTAATATTTGTTATATTTTTTTAACTATTTTTTTATGGCTTATAAAATTATTAATTAAATAATATATTTTATCTTTTTTTTAGGTGTATTAATAAAAGTTGTTATCTTTAATAATAAGGCTATTATTTCTTTTCTTTTTTCCTTTCATATTATTATATTTTTAATTAATTACTTTATTTTATTTTTATTAAATTCTCACTCTTTAATTAACTTAAAAATATAAGAAATACCACCCTTAAAATATTCCATATTATTTCCTTAATAATAATAGCATATATTATACATTATTAACACCTTATTATAAGATTTATAATATATTATATTTATATAATAGGTAACCATTTTACCTTAACCATTTAAAATATTTAAACAATTATTATAATAGTTCTAATTATTAAGAAAAAGTATATTTGTTCTTTTAATATCCTTTTCTTTAAATTTTAGCTTAAAAATATTACTTTTTTTAATATATATACTTATATAAATATAGGTATATTTTTTAATCAAATAATAGTTAAGGAATACCTCTTTTTATTTTTATAATATACCTTTAAAACTAATCCTTATTACTTAAGAAATATCTCCTTTAGAAGAGATAATTTAATCTATTTGATAAGGTTAAGTTGTTTTATACGAAAAGATCTAAGCTAATTAAATCTGAGTTAACTTATCTTATCATTAAAAACTCTAGCCTTAATTATAATAATATTACGCTTAAGTTATTAAAAATAAGATAATTAATTAAGGTATAAATGATTTAACTATTATAAATATATTATTTTATATTAATATATTTTTATATAGGTTAATTAATAATAATTAATTTTGATTTTTTTTAGCTATCCATCCTTTTCATTTTTATAAGATTGTGTTTTTAATAATACCCCTTTTAAATCTATCTTTTATATTATCTTTATTTGGTTTATACATTTTAATTTAGATTAAAAAATATTTAATAACCAGTTAATCTTTATTAAAGACTTCGATATTAATTTTCCTACCCTTATAAATTATGGCTTATTAATAAGTTTTGAATTATTTTAATTAAAGAGGCTTAAAAAAGCCTTAAATAATTATAAGGCCTTTAAAATATCACCTATAAATTTCATTCATAAAATACTAACATCTTTGGTTTATAAAATAAATAATAATAAGTCTTAAAAATTTGGTAAAATTATTATAATATAAATTAATGATAAGAAATATGTGATTTTAATTTTTAATCCGAAGTTTTATATTAATTATTTCCTATTTAATAATATATTTTTTAATAACAAGTTTTATAATACTTTAAATAATATTATTTAAATTATTAATAAAATTAAATATAAAATTAAATACCCTTTACTATTAATAAAATAATTTAAATATATATAATTATTATTATCCAATATAAAAGATAAAGATTAAGAGGTTTAAAAGGATTAAGGAATAATATTGTTAAGGTGAGAAGAGCATTTTAAAGAGGCGTTTAAATTAGGGAAAAGCCATATAAAAAAGCTAAAGTTAATGGTGTAATTTCTAAGGTTTATATTTAACATTATATTTTTAAAAATAAAAGTAAAAGAAATATTTAATGATTATTTATTTAATATGGTGGGGAAGCTTGTAAACTTTGGCTTTAAAAGTTATGGTGATAAATTTATTTATTATAAGGCTGTTCCTTTAAATTTGTTAGCAAATACGAAACTTTTTTATTTAAAACCTAATATATTTTAAAACAATTTACTTACTTAATTCCTTAAATTTAATTACCTTTAGATTATAAATAAACTAATTAAAATTCATAATATATTTAACTTCTTATTCCTTATAATCAAATATAAAAATTTTAATATTAATTTTTCTTAACCCTTAATAATTACTTAAAATTAAATTATTATAGGATATATTATTTACTCTAATATTATATAAAAACTTAACCAATATTTAAAAACAAAAAACCATTCCCCACTTTTCATTATTATTATTTTTAGCATTATATTAAATGATATTAAAGCATAACTTTACATTTCCTAATAAGATTAGGATAATTTATATGATAAATATTTTATTATTTCTTTTATTAATATTTTCATTTTATCAAAATAAGATTAATATATAAAATTATATATATTTATTCTTAACATATTTAAATAAACGATAAAGAAAGAAAAAAATATAATAAATATTATAATTAAGTTATACTTCCCATCTTTAATTATAAACATAATAAATTTGGATAAGAAGCTTAATAAAGTAATGGATATAAATTATAATATAATAAAGGTAAAAAATCTAATGTTAAAATATATATTATATATAACCTAAGATATATTATTACTTTATTAAAAAACCTTAAAACAATTTATAATATCCTTTAATAATACCTCTTATTTAAAAAGTGGTAAAGTAGGGAATAATGGAATAAAAAACAATAAAATAAGGAGTAATAAAATAGAAAAAAATAAATCAACTTTAAAGAATTAATAGGTAATAAAAAGGGGCCATAAAAAAAGGCTGTAATAAATAATCCCTAATAATTAAAACTTAAAAAAAGTTCATTTACTTCTTATAAAAAAACCTAAACTTAATTACCAGTTTAAAAAGTAACCAACCCTAACCTTATCTAATATATCTTATTTATTTATAAATCATATTTAAGAAATTATATCTTTACCTTTTATAATATTTATATAATAAAAATCATTTAATTTAAATTATAAATTTATCGTTTTAATATTAAATAACCTTACCTAACCACCATCTAATAATTTTAAAAACCTCCTTTTAAATTTAAAAAATTTAACAATAAAATTTATATCTTTTAATGGGATATTAAATTAATAATAATAAATAAGAATTTAAATAAAAGAGTAATTAATTAAGATATAAATATGGATATAAAATCTAATAAAAATAATTAGGATAAAATAAGAATTAAAGTTATAAAAAACAATATTAAAATTATATTTAATTAAACTTTATTAAAATATCCTTTTATATAAAAGAAAAGAATTAAAACAACAAATAAAATCCTTATTAATTATTAAACCATTCCTTTTATAATATTTAACCTAAAGATAAAGCTTTTTACCCTAATACCTAATATATTATTTAAATATTTACCAATATTTATACCAAGATATCCCATTATTAAAATAAAGGCCGTTTAAATAAATAATTCATTTAACTATCCCTTTTTAATAATTAAATTTAAAGGGTTAAAGGTAAGTTATATTAATAACTTATAGGTAATTATAAACCAATATATTATGGGATATATTGCTTATTTTAATATAATTAAAAGATTAAGTAATTTGATAATTAATTTTAAAGAACTTCTTTTAACTACTACTATCTTTAATATTATTATAAATGGTTTAAAGGTATGATTCTTTATATTATAATAGGAGATATATAAAGATAACGGTTTTTAATTTATTATTTATCTTATTAAAGATTTTTTTCTTTAAAAAAAAACAAATTATTTAAAGTTTTATATATACCTTTTTAATATTTTTAAATAAAAATTATAAAAAAAGAAATTATTACTTATATTTATTTAATATAAGTATAAGAAATAATCAATTAATCCTTAATTAATAGAAGATAAAATAGGCTTAAAGTTAAACCTAAAATTTCCTAAACCAATTATTATAAAATTTAATATATATAAGTTAATTATATTAAATTAAATATAAATCATTTGGTTTATAAAACTCTTTAATTATTAAAAGTATACGGGTTAAAAAGTTTAAAGGTAAGCGTTAAAAAGGTTAAATATATTAAATTAAAACTTAACAATTATTTATTATTAAAATTGGTTATAAAGCTTTACATAATATAATAAGACTTTTTAATTATAACCCACCTTCTTAACCAATTTTAACACCTAGAAAAAAATATATTAAGATAAAACTTATATTATCAAAATCGCCTTAATTAGTTGTTTTAAAAGATATAAGATTTAAATATGTATATAATATATTTTTAAAATTATTTATAAATGTATATAACTTTTTAAAAAAGTTATGTGATTAATAGTAATAACCTACCACTTTTTAAATATGATAATATAAGATATTAAATTAAAAATAAAAATGGTTTTTAACTTATATGTATATAAATGTATATAATTGTTACTCCTTATAATTATCTATTATCCTTTTAAAAAAATCCTTTTAAACCTATTATATATATTTTTTAAAATATATCTTTTATTATATTATATTTCTTTAAACTAATAATTATTAAACTAAAATATATATAAATATTTTAATACATTATAACTTTATTAAGCAATATCCTATCGCTTTTATTAAATTAAATTAAATTATTTTATTTATATTATTAAAATATCTTTAAAATATAAGATGTAATATTTTAATTATTTTTTTTAAATTTAAATCATCTTAATATTAATATCCTTAAATATTTATTTATTTATTACCCCAAATTTCTTAATTATAATATAATATTGTCATTTATTCATATAATTTAAAATAGAAATATTTGTTATAATTTTATCTATTATTTATATTATATTATAATTAAAAATTATTAGGTTAATAATAAAATTAATATATTATAATAATAAATATAAGATAAATTATTAAATGATAATAATAATGATAATCCCTAACCCGAGCTTAAACTTAAATTAATATAACATAATAATATTGGATTAGTTTGTTATAAATCTTAAACTTAGTAAATAAATATTATATATAACCTATACCCCTCCCATTTAATTAAACAAAAGAATTTTTTAAATACCCCTTAAACTTATTCCTTAAATATTTTTTAAATTTACTTTATTATATAAGCTTAATAAAATAATCTTTTAAATAATTCCTTAAATATTATAATATCCTAAATACACCCATTCCTATTCACTTCTTTAAATTTAAATAAGGTAATGGTAATTTTAAAATGTAACTTTATAATATATTATAACCACTTATACTTTTATATACCCAAAACAATTTTTTAAAAACTTAAGATTAAATATAAGTTAATATATTCTATTATATTATATTTTCTTTTAATAATAATTACCAATTAATAACTAATCCCTTATATAAATACCCCATTATATTAAATTTTAAGAATTAAATTTTTCCTTATAATTAAATATTAAAATTTTAAATGAATCTTTTATTATGTTTAACTTTTATAGCTTTTAAAGTAAAACTGTTTTTTTATTGTTTAATAGGATTTTAAGCTTATATAAAAAAAGCCCATTTAGTTTTTAAAATAGTATTAATTTAATAAACTCAAAATTAAATAACCAAAGTTTTTAAATAAAATATTTTTATTAAATCTAATTATAATAAAATAAGGTTATGTAAAAATGTTTATTTTATTTTTAATAAAAATATAATTATTTCATTTTTAATATGTAATTTATTAAATGGGGAGGTTATGTTTGTTACGTATGTATAAAAAGATATAATAACTAAGGCTTTTATAACTATATAAGAATTAATATTATTTTATTATAATTATAAATATATTAATCTTAATTAGATTTTAAGGAAGCTTTTTTTTATTTAATTTGTATGATTTAAATTTTATTTAATATATACTTATTTTTAAAAAAATTTTAAATAAAAAAGGAAATTATACTTTATATTTAACCACTTATAATAAATCTAATAAGGTAAAATTTAAATAATAAAAGCTTAATAATTTTAAATTTTTAAAGCCACATATAAATTATAATACCACCTTTTTAATAAAAATAAATTATATAACTTAAAATATTAACATTTTAAATCCTTAAAATTATAATAAGGAAATAAATAATAAAGATAAACCTAAGCTTATAAAAGATATTATTTATGGTTTATTATAGTTTAAAATAGATTTTTATAATAAAAAATTTAATCATTCTTAACGTAAATTATTAGCAAATAATTTGAAAAAAATATTTCCTAACATGTTTAAAATTAATAATATAAGTAAGAGATTATATAACCATTTATTAAAACACTTTTACTATTTAAATAATTTAAACATTACTTATAAAGTTAAATAAGTAAAGAAAAAATTACCTTTCTTTTCTAATAACTTAGCTATAAAAGGTAGGGAAAATTTAATAACCTTTTTTAATAATAATAGAAACAATTAAATAAGCAAAATTAATAAAAGTAATAAAAATAATAAAAGTAATAAATTTAATAAATTTAACTTTATTATATATTAATATAAATTAATAATTATTATATTCCCTTTATATATTTTATAACTATATAATATATTATATAAAAAATATTCATATATGTATATCTTTATATTAATAATTCCTTATATAATTTAAATATATAATTAAAATGATTTGGCAGTTTGGCGGATTCTTTGATATCGACCACCGTCTCGTGATAAAGCTGAACGGTGAAGTCCCAAGGGAATGGGTCTTGTTCAGCTGAGTGGGCTGGGAAGTGGGGTAATGGGTCTCTTTTCTGTGCAGAGCGATGTACCTAAGTACCCACAAACGGTCAAAGCCAACATTGAATCTATGTAGCTCGCTCTCAACGGATCTACACAACTATACGTAACACAACGTTAGCAAAATGGATAGGTATGTACGTCAAAAAAACAAAAAGTAGGGAAAAGTAGAAAAAAAAGTAAACGTTGATGAGAGTGGGATTCGAACCCACGCGGATTTCTCCACTAGGAAATCTTTGTTAAGATTGAGACCTTAACCTAGCGCCATAGACCAACTCGGCCATCTCACCAATAGCAGCTGTGAAGCTGTAATGTTGCAGGGTTCTTATTGCACTTTATGAATGTATGTGAAGAAAAGCGGTGACGAATCACATCATCTCCCAAGTAGACGGGTAGACGGGTAATCCCGATTATTCTCCACTTGCATGCAAAGTTCGAGAAACAGTCATCGAAGGAATACCGGATGCCACGGCCGAAAGCAATAAGGGCAATATCACCCATAATGTTGAAAAAAACTAGTATAATATTACAGGTGCCGCCCCATGCTGGGTCATAAAGTACACATTGGGAACTAAGTGATTGTTAGAAAGCCCTAGAGATGAAATAATAACCAATAAGCGGTAGCTACGTATAACACCATCACCTACCTAGCTAGCTCTGATATAGAATACAAACCTCCGAAACTCGGTTACGTATCGCTCAAACATGTTCGGTGTGTTGCATCCATCATCCTATTCCAACATGTTTACCTGTAAAGCGTATAGCGCGGTCGGGGACGTCCCAGAAGCGGTAATACCCACTGATGTAGAATTGTTGGTTCTGTTCACATATTGATCGATGAATTAGGCAATGAGCTTACAATCATCCCATCAGATCTTCTAATACGACAAATTGCGTACGTATTCAAGCAGCTTTAAATAGAGGACTTCCTTAACGTCATAAAGGGGATCTCAATCCATTATTGTCATGACCTCTCCACCAAGAGCCTCAACATCAGCCGCAGCACCTATTAAATATGCTACTCGGGAAGGCATGACCAAACTGTCGGATTCTTCATTCCGGATAGACACGTGTGCTCGGAGAATATAAACCAATGAAGCGTACTGGATTGTTCATAGGAATATGAGCCCCTTGTACCTAGCTATATAAGTCCTTATATCAGGTTCTTTATAGAGCCGCAATCGGCACACTTTTTACTCCCCCCGCAGATATTCATTGATGCTAAGTTCATCTCTTTGTTATATACATTTAATAGTATCTCCAGGAACCTTCCACCGTTATTCTAACTGTCACGCCACAAAATGTACAACCCCTGGGTGTTCACTGCTATCTCGGGTCTATTGACCGGACCGGTAGATGTGCAGCCCAAATTCAATATCACTGCCGTTAGTGCCCGAGACGGTCGTTCGGTTCTCGAATGCTGGCAAATCGATAAACCTTTTTCTTACTCGCACTCACTCCTCGACAACGGCATCGCCATACTGGATTTCGGCGATGTCTCTAAGATGTCATACACTTTCGTCCCACCACAATATAAACAGGAACCTCATAACGCACCATATAATCAGTAAGTCATCATTTTCATCGGTCCTCTTTACAAGCCACTGCTGACCGGCCCATAGATGGTTAATAATGCTTAAGGGGTTGGGATATATAACCATTCCCGACGACCCTACTGCATCAGCTTATGTCACTCCCGGCCAAGTCCTCTTCGCTGCTGATACTGCGGATGTCAGCTCAAAGGGTCACCTAAGCCAGTTCCCAGGCGTCACGGAGAATGTTTTTGTACAAATTCCAACAAAAGATAACCAGATACCAGCACACACTGTATTGTATACCGGGCCATGCAAACCGGCTGAATCAGATCATCTGTCGGCATTGGCATCGAATGTTTCTTCTCGGGCTTGAGTCCATATGATAGGCAATATACCCAACTAGGAGATAGTGCAAACTAGATCCGAGGTTTCGATCCGTTTCTAATTTCGCCTATGATTTTCATTTTCGACGAATTCCTCTGTGCGTTTTTAATATTAATTAAGGGGGATTTCAACAATTTCCTGATTCGTCATTATGGGTACCGAATGACAACGAAAAGTGGCACCTTTGGGCTATTTAAGGGCTTGCACTTATCTTACATGGGTCCCGGTGTAAAATAATAGTACGATACGTTCATTTTTTCAAGTTTAGGAGTGAGCTCACATCGGGATTACGTCGAATCGGAGTAAATAGGAATGGATTCCGAGGTTTATACTCATGTGATCAAAGACGGATATAGGGGGCTTCATTGACGACATGAGACACGTGTCCATGAATTATCCAAGGCTTCAACAATTATTCTAGCGCCAGAAGAATCAAATATAGTTCAAATTTAGGGTACCTTACAAAGGTCAAACTATCTCGAGAGCACAGCTCTGCAGACTGGTTCATAACCACCACATTACCTATCGCAATATCAAAAAGCAAATCTGCTAACTCCCGTCCTTTAGGTGAAATCTTCTTCCTCAATGTCCTTGTCGAGAAACTGTGAGATCTCGCTTGGAACTGTGGGGTTACTCCAGGCTCCAGTCGCATCATAATTGGATTCCATCTGCGCTGGAATGGGATCATCTCCTTCGGCTTCATCATCGTCGTAAGAGGAGCCAAGCAACATACTTGGCTTGGTAAAGGCTGGTTGGTTCTCCGAACTGTAGTCCCACGACCAAACGCCCGAGTCTTTCCGGTGCTGCCCTCTATAAAAAGGTTCAGGCGCACTTGATAAATGATGTAGTGCTTGTTGCGAAAGCATTGGGTCGTGATTCTGGGCCATGAGAGTCGGTGTGGTTGTTACCGTATCTTGCCTCATGTCCTGATATGAGTCTTCAGGATTATCCTGTAGTTGCAACTGCTCCAACTGTGGCATATATTTCCAGGGCAACATTGACAATATAAACCCGGGTTGATGGTCTAGCTTAGGTAAGTACTCAGTGTTGTGAACGATAATTAGGAGAATACGAAAGACTTACACGGGCCTGGGAAGACATTCTGATAATCAGGTCCCCATAGTGCACAACATATCTTCCTATAACAATGACTGGGGTCACCTTTGTCCCTCTGGAAATTAAGAGGCCGGAACTCTGCATCCTGCGCCTCATCCATCCACTCAGGATCCGCATCTGTTAGTTTCTTTTCTGGCTTGGTGCAGTTCGCCATGTGCTTTCGTTTCTCTTCATCAACGTCTTCCATTCTGCAACTGTTGAATCTCTTCCTACATCTTTCACAACCATTCCACAGGCAATGCACCCTTTTGATATGTTCCCTAGAATAGGTCACAGGTGATTAATAAGAACACCAAATAGCAAGTGATTCCTTACGTCAGTTTCCCAATGTCCTTGAAACCCAGGCCCTCGGTGCACGAGGACTTGACACGTATGTACCGCTCAGGATTGTGTTTCCAGAAAGGGCATGCCAAATAGTCTTTATGCTCTTCATCATGCCCAAGTTCTCTAGCGACTTTGTTAAATGTTTCAACTACCTTGTCCAAAGATACCACTGCCCCTGTTCGACCTAGAGTAGACAAAGCATCGGCAGCTCCAGCACTTCCCCCTGGCCTAAACCTATTGGATGATATACTGAGCATGTTTGCCATGTTCTAGAGTGTTCAAGAGCCGGAAGATATAACATTCGCAAATGCAGCAACCTTCCCCTGAACCCTTTGCCCTCGTGCTTTAGAAGATTCTTCTCTATTGGGTAAGTCCCCAACTAACCTCGCGGATATCGGTGGAGTTGGACAGCGCATCCACCTTTCGATACCTCGTGGGCCTTCCTGGTCTTCTGGAGAATCGGCGGAATACACGCTCTCCTGAATGTAGGGTACCGAGTGGCTACCTCCCACGAACCATCAGCACAACACTGGTAGCGTCTGAACGAAGAAAATAACCAGTATCAAAACTGCAGTAGCAAGCCCAAGATGGAACAGAAATTTGAACAACCATTGAACATACCTATTATTGGGAATTTGTTGTTTCATTTGGCATTGTATTCCCGTGCCATTTGGTGTGTGTAGTTTGATGTGGGAAGTCTAGGACTCATAGTAGAGCTAGATATAAGCCACTATTTAAGCCCGTATACAACTTTCAAGTCAGAATCGCATATGCGATTCTGAATATGGTATCCCAGCCTCGCATACTGAACAGTACAACCCACGCTAATTATAACCATATCGAGTATCCCGACTATACGTGATGGTTTTAGTCACAATTAATTGATGTCTACATGTGGTTTTGATTGATTTAGGGGCATGTTGGCGCGACGCGTCTACTCACTTATAGGCCCCCTTTTCTCCTTTACTGGGTACCTGGGTACAAGGTTGCTAATACATATCATGACTCAATTAATAACCTACGATAATGTCCCAGGAGATCAAGTTTTTGAGTATAAATTGGGAGGTAAATATGATTTTATTAATTATCAAGTTACCAGGGAATGTAACTAAATGACCTGCACTGAAGTTCTAGTTAGGGTCTATAATGTGACTATGCGGGATTTGGCCGGAAAAGTCAACAACTTGAGATATCAACCAATAAGAACTTTACTAATTATCTGACTATACTCTTATATGGAAATCAATGCTCCAGGGAACATAGAAACTTCAAATCTAGTCAGTCTAGGCCACAGGTTTAGGAAACAAGCAGGAAGAGTCGAATCGAAGCTACCTAAGAGCTAGATATATTCAGGTAATATTCTATCTTGTAAAGTTTACTAATGCCTATTGGTTTATATGATATTGCGTTTGAAATACACTATAAAGGGGAGCTAAGTACATCTACGAATAACTAGATCGAAGGTGTCGGAATTTCTCACGTAAAGGAGTAATAACCCGATGTGATACAACAGAACAGAGAATATTTTAAATTATACCCGACAAGGCTCAGCATGCTCTTATACAGCTTAACTCGCCTATTATCTAAGACTTGGACGGTCTAATAATCATCGGTACTCTAGCTTCCCCAGCTTCTTCGACTAGCCTCCAGCGTTTCGCAGAACTATCTCTTCCATAAACCCTACAGTCTTCGTCCTCAGCGCAACAGAGAGCCAGGGAGGAGCTGTAGCCCGACAACTACGCCAACTAAACTACCACGTCCACGAAACAGTGCGCAATCTCGACTCACTCGCGGCAAAAGCTTTAGAAAAGCCTGGTGCGCATTGTACACCAAGCGACTGGGAAAACAAGAAAGCTCTCACCGCAGCCATATCCGACTGCGACTAGCTCTTTTTATGTTCGATGCTTGTCATGAAGGACTTGGATCTTTAGCGTCGGCGCTGTTCAAGCCGAGCTCTTTCTTAGAACAGTTCCTTTCCGTTAAGAAGGGGGTCGAGTAGGCGGTTGCGAACTCGGGTTTGAGTTCTGGACTGTGATGCATCCTTCGCTCTTCTTGGCGAATTTTCTGGAACCGAAGATCAATATCCCGGTGTATGCCGGGATGAAAGATAGAGGAATGTGGACACTTCCAGTGGCGCCTGACACCAGGCTCGCGTAAGTCGATCACGATGATATCGCCAAAGCTTGTGGTTGTGGTGTTTCAAGACCCGGAAAAGTTTCAAGGCTGACCTATCGGCGTGATAAGCGAGCTTCCCATAGTCGAGGAGATAATGAAGCAACTGGGGATTAGTCGAGAAGCCGCTCAGGGGAGTGATCATGAGATTGCAGCTCAGGGTGTCACCACACAGGTGTGGATGAAGTCCATGTCTGACTATGTTGACGTCAAGGAGCAAAGCACCATGGTTGGACTAACGACGTTCAAGGAGTTTCTGGATATGAAGAGGGAGACTGTCGAAGCGACGCATCTACAGTATAGAATACCCTCAAGAGAAATGTAGGCCTATGTTTAGGTACCTGTAGGTACCTACCTAGATGTATAACATGCGGCGAGCTGCCATCTATCATCATTCTGCACACGACTCTTCCCCTAAAGCTACGTACTTTACCTACCAGTATGATGATAGCCACCCCAGAAGGACCATTGATAGACCAAATCCACGTGACCGGGCCCGCTGTCACAAGTACCCCTTTTCAGGGGTTTCTCTCACACTAGCCATCAGAATCCACAGCTTGAAATCCGTTACTCTTGGTATAGGCACAATCATACGAGGGTGTCGACCGTTGTACAAGACGCTTATTTGATCTGAAGAAGTCAATTGATTTGTCAGTGCTTAGGCTAGGTACTTCGGGTATTCTTGTACACTTTTGGAAGATCGGTATTTGCGTCTTCATCTTGGGTTCGGGCTACTAAAATCGACGAGGTCCTTGCAAGTCCGTATTCTTATGAGAACTTACCACTCCGCGCATTGTCTAACTCATAATATAGATCAGTGAATGGTTTGCGAATCCCAAAAGCCATTTCTCTTCCGGTGAGAACCCGCCTGCCTATACGCACAGAGAAGGTTTTGGACGCGCAACATGTAGTCCATAATGCTACCTCTGAGCTGCTCCGTAGAATTCGTTGGCCAAATAGGTGGAGTAACTTGAAACAATTTTCAAAATACTTATGGTGGACCTCTCATGATGCTTCTGATCGGGCTATTCGCTTTGTAGGATATGACGCGGCCACTCTGCGTGCCATGAGTCGTTAAGCATTTCCGACACAATTCCTAGAAGCGGTCAACTTTCGTCTGAGCTCACATTTTACAACGGGACTGAACGAGTCGATGACTTGCAGCCTGTCACGACATGCTAATAACGATGTCTTTTTTTTTTTTTTTTTTTTTTTCTTCGGCGGAAAAGAGTCGGTGATGGCAGCGAACGCGGGAATACCCGAGCCCCTTATAAAACCCCGCACTTGAATTCCTGACTTGCGGGAGTGATGAGTCTATCTCTAGCTGGGAGAAGGAGATAAGCGCTAGTGGTTGGTGGGAGTGAGATTGGGTAGTACCCAACTTCAGTAAACTGGCATTACAGTGGGTGACACCCTAAAAATGTCAAGCGGCTGCAGCTATCGTCGCGATGTCGGATTAGGTTGAGTGAATATCAGGTAGATAGCGCCTCGGTCTAACCACCAACGCGAAAGAGTCCACCCTCAACAAGACCCACGACAATTAGGAATGCGGATATCGCTTCACAAGTGTCAAAGGGTGATCGAAGAGTAGAACAACAACTCGGTATCCGCTCGTATGTTGCCGCTATTATCCTAGATAGCGGTGAATGAGCATATTATTTGAGCTAAAGAAAGGGAGAATTTTTGAAGGGTCCTCTGGATGGATTAAACATCCCACATGACTACTGGCATATTTAGTGGCGGTGTATAATGTTTAAATTACAGTGACGCGCTGGTGCATTTGGGGCTTGAAGGGATTTTGGTCATGTGAATTGGCTCATTAAGCAATAAGATTCCTAAGCTTCTTCTATGGTCTGGTGATTAGGTGGTATGTTTCACAGCGACATACATACAGGAAGGAACACACAAGCGGCAAGCGCCGAATCTCACCGTCTTGCGTGTTTACTAACCTGTATTTTCGTGGTGACGAGGTCAGTGAATTAAATACATGATGTCACCTAGAACATTGCTGCTTTTCTCTGATTAATTAGATGTAGATTGCGTACGTGTACTCGAAAGCATTAGTCGGGGTTCGGTCTTAGGCTCGGGCGACGAGTTTTGGTCGATCAATTCGTGTTGCGAAAATATCTAGGAGAGATATCGACTATGTAAACGTCTCTTGCATCTACATACGTACTGCTTGCTGTGGTAAAATTAATTGGAAATGACCCAGCTTACTAGCATATCTGGCTCTCTAATAGGAAAATACTTATTATGTGAGTTGGCCATATTCGGCCGTGGCGGGCATTTGGAATTAGGATATGACCAGCTCTACCAACTTGTGTCACCGCACCGAACTCGTGGGATGAAGATATTTTTATTCTTCTGATGTCTTATTTCCAGGACAGTAGACCTGGAGGCCTCTTCATTGGGCAGTCTTAGGCGACAATTGGTGAGATGTGCAGGTGACTTGAAATAGGTACCTACATAATTAGACGAATATCAGACATGCATACAAGTATGGAGGTGTGTATGAAATTCATAAAATATCCTCAAATATCCTCAGCGCGTTGATGTCATAATAATGTCAGCCGCATTAATCCCTGTGTCCCTGCCCTTTCTTGGGGGCGGAAACCCAAGGTCCCCGACTTACCGAGTCTGAATACCTAAATCTGATTCTTCGTCCCGAACATAACTCATTCTTTACCTTAAAGCATTCATCTCAGAGAGCCATTTGCATTTCTATCGGCACTTGGCAGCGAGCTGCCCCGAGTAAATGGTAGCCTACGGTAGGAACTGCAGTCCTTCGAGTAGAAGACATCTTATTGCTGTGCCTTTTCATCACAATTTCCCTAGAGTGCAGCAGTTAGGTGTGTCTTAATGCATGTCAGCTGCTTCTTCTCCACGATTCATCACGATGACCCTTCCCTTGCGGCTTTTAGTTTGAAGCCCCCAGGATCCTTCCAACAAGTCTAAGGCTGTCTGGTTGGTTAGACAAGCTGACCATTCGAGCTAATCCGCATCCCTTTTCCGACTGGTCCAATCAACCTCGTCAATCGTTACTGTGTCTCGCACCTTGAGACGCATTCGCTACACTAGACCTAACAGGCTTGTTTTCTGGGGTAATGGAGCAAGTTACAGTAATCAAATGATGCAGCAGGGGATGCAGAAAAACCCACAGCTCCTATAAGTAGTGTATAGCACTAAGCGGTTGAAGCCGTCATGTATTGGCTCGCGAAAACGAGCCATCGCAGCACAAGAAGAATGAAGAAGATGTACTATGTAGGTAGTACCTACTGTGCTGGTCGATCAGCATAATGCGTTCGCAAGCAACCCACTTTCTTTACGCCCGCTATCTCGGCATCGGAACCGACGAGTGTCTCTTAGAAGCACGAGCCTTGGATGAGCCCGACTAATCGCGACCGAGACCGCAGGATACCGAAAGTGTGCTACTTGATCACCTGCTGGCTGACGCCGGCTTGCCGCAGAGGGCTTCACTATAGTTCAGACGGAACAAACCATGTTGCGTGTTGAGCGTCATCCTTGGTCACCGCATTACATACAACATTTGTGTTCAGCTACGCGTAGCCGCATTTGCATTGCCCTATGGCTACCTGCGGTCTGGGCCAGTTACCCTCAGTGGCCAGAGCACACGGAGAGTCGGTGACCGCGACCGCCTCCTTGGCGGCTAGTAAGTTAGGTGACTCGTTAGTCTGCTGTGGCTTCGAAGCCGCCTCATCAAACCACGTTCCAGTCCAATTCTCATGAGACTTTCGTCGCCTTCCTAGCAGGGGTACCACCTGACGGTTTCTACGCACTTACGGTACCAGTTAATTTTAGTCTCGCGCTGATCCACGGCGTTCGCTCTAAAGAAGTCTGGACCCTAGCGACGAGTTGCTTAATCCCTTCTCCTATCTGTCAAACGTTGGAGTGGGGCACCTGTGTATGAACATTGAATGGGATTGAATGGGATGAGACCCCTCATTGCTCGCATATAAACCTGACAACCCTCGAACCGCATGCGGTAGGCCCCCGTGTATGATATCTATAATTCCCCCAAATATAATAGTCCTCCACGATTTTCTGCAGGCCAATTCATATGTACTACATATAACCTGGATCTATAAGGGACACCCAACCAATTAAGTGCCATATTACCGTCGTCACAATACATACATCCTTGCATTGGGGGTAGGATTACCTCTCACGTCCCACATTACAACCAACTCCAAAGGCTCCAAAAGCCCACAGGGGGGGCTACACATGATCATGACGAGGAGAGCGAGCCAGACCCAAGGTCTTTATTATGATGTACCTGTCGCCGTCATACCTCTGATCAGTTCAATACTTTTTCTCATAAGGCTTTACCGCTGGCAACAATCTCAATACTACCAACTAGTCAATCTCATTGACAACAAGATGGAACAAACAATATCACGCCTCTCCAATAAGGTCCAACGACCCACTACCTTCACCAAGTTCAACGAGCTTCCCCCTGAACTACGCATCAAGATATGGCAACATGCTATTCCAGAACCAAGAACAGTCGTTGTCAAATCGCCTCATATCAAACAAACACAGACGATTAGGTCATTAGAAGAGGCAATTACTGAACCGCATAAACAAGAGGAAACCTGGTATTCAACTACACAGATCCCCGCCCTCTTACATGTCAATGCCGAAGCTAGATACGAGGCATTAAAACACTACAAGCTTTCACTCGGCGTAGGGAATGCACAATCGCGAATATACGTCGATTTCAGTCGAGATACCATTTTCTTCGGCAACTCAGAGCTTAAACCCGAATGCTCACCATTATGGGCATCCACACGGGACTTAGACCGAGTACAACGTCTTGCCGTCGTTCCCGAGGGCGCATGGAGGGTACTACGGTGGAAGAAGGTGGACTTAAACTCGCTAGAGAAGATGATATTCGTGCACGATACGGAGAATCTCGATCTAGGCCCCCTTCCACAGCTGATCGAAGACGAGTCACAAGAGGCGGAGACGGAGGTACTCGAGGAAGAGGTACGAAGATTACGAGTGGAAGAGGCAGAGTTACAGCAGGAATTGCAAGAAAACAGCACATTGGATCCTATGAAGAAGCGGATGCAGGCAGCCCGCGAAGAATTAGATACGCTGATGATGGTCCTACCGACGCAATTCGAGAAAGAACCTACAGTGTCAACTGCAGTGTTTAGGAAGAGTCGCGGGGATAGATGGCTGTGCTGATTTGCTGTTTTGGGTTTGCGACAGACTTCGTCAGCCACGACATGTCTTATCTCACGCTGTACATCATGCGGTGGTACACTTAGCAATTCAACCAACCAGATCAGGGGTATGACATCCCACATCTCTAGCTCTAAGCAGGGTCCAAAACCCTCAAGTGTTTTAACGTAAAGCGATGATAAATTGCTTCATTACTATGATGTTAGCCATTAGAATATGTCATAAGGGGCCAGTAAGAGGGTTAACCCCAACACAAACCACACCATCCTGACCACTCCAACTGTTCTGAAAAAAACACTCAATCGATCCTTCTACTCGGGTCTTAATCTAAGACATTCATACGCAACCGTGACTCTGCTTGCTAAGCTTGTCTCGTCCTACATAGTACCTCGCTTACGCACGCAAATGCCAATTGGCTATTTTGTCATAACACAAAAAGAATCCCATCAATCAATCAATCAACAATCAACATGAAGTAAAACAGGTGGTGAGGAAAATAGAGGAAAATAGAAGTATGTAGGACGACTGGTAAGACGATTCTACGACACACTGCACTCTAAGCCCCAAGCCGACGATGCAGTTGCCCGTACACAATTTTTTTTTCTTCAACGCATAACGAAATGCGAGTTCATCCGATACCTATCTATCTACCTACGTAATGCAGCCTGCAGCCCCAGAGTTGTGTGCTGTTGTAAATTATCAATCGCATCACTAGGTTAGGGAGCCTGCCTTACGTTACGTAGCTGCTACAAGGGAGGTTTTTCTTTTGAGTCATGGATGTTTCTTCCGCGCAAACCTTACACGCGTCCCGTCTTCGGTTTGTCGCCTTTCGAGGAATTGCATTAGGTACCTACACACACAAACACGCAAACATACGTGTAGATCCTGATCCATCATATGTGGCTCATTTATTACTACGAATGCTTGGAAATGTCTTTGACATCGGATTCCGAATATGCAAAAATTTTTTCATGATATCTGCTTCTTAGCGCGACCCCTTACAGGCGATCCTGCCGAGGGGCTATTCGCGTAATACCTCCTTATTAAGAAGGTAGAGGGGGTAGGGTAGATAGGAAAGGGGGGTTTGTCCACTAGCCATTAGCAATTACCAAGCGTCGCACAGCATCGTGTATGTACCTCCTATATACGTAGGACCCAATTATATCCCCAGCGCCTCTGAGGTGAACTACCGGCAGCCGGCAGCCGTTCCGGAAACCGATTCCAGGTATGCAGCGCCACATACCTACCTACCTACGTACCCGCACGCGGAGATACTCCCCCGTCCTTGCTCGTACATACGCACCCAATCCCCTAACACGCACCTCTCAAACCTCAAACAAGCCCGCTCCCGAATCACGGCTCATAGCTTACTACTCCTAGCCTCGCCCCCACCGCTGATATACGAATTCCCAAGCCGTAGCATCTCCACAGCCCCGTCAACCATCTCCTTCACAATCTCAGCCGCGGGCTTGACCTCCTTGATAGCGCCAGCGACCTGGCCCATAAGGTGCGGGGGATCAATCTCAGCCTCGCCGTTGTTCTCGAGATCCCACTCGATGGGCACAACACCTTTATCACACAGCTCCTTGATTCGTTGCGGGTCCGCGTGCCAACGCCTAATATACGCATTCGTACGCATCCGCAGCGGGCGCCCCGAGAGCACGAGCGTGCGCTCCGTATCCTCGAACCCGCACGACACGACGCTGGCCTTGTGCTCGTCGCTGCTATTCGCCTCCGTCGCCGCCACGAACCGCGTGCCCACCCACACTCCCGCCGCGCCCTGCATCAGGCTCGCGGCCAGCGACCTTCCGTCGTTGATGCCCCCCGCGGCGACGACGAGGGCCGACCCGCCCTTCAGCATGGGCGGCTTGTAGGTCTTGGCTACGTCGGCGACGGCCGGGATCAGCACCGAGGACGCGATGTCCCCCGTGTGCCCGCCGCCCTCGCCGCCCTGCGCGCAGACGAGGTCGACGCCTAGATCGAGGGCCTTGGTCGCGTGGCGCGGGTGTCCGACCATGTTCATGACGAGGATGCCTGCGTTATGCAGACGGTCGATGACGTGTTTCGGGGGCACGCCGACGGCGCTGACGAACAGCTTAGCGCCGCTCTCGATCGTAATATCGACGAGCTCGTCGAGCTTACCCCCGGTATAATCGTGGTTTGTCTTGCGCGCGTTGCCGCCGACCTGGGGCAGGGCCAGGTCGATGCCGAAGGGCAGATCGGGCGACTTCAGGGCGGCTTTCAGATCCGCGATGATGGCGCGCAGCTGCGACGGCGTGTACATGAAGCCGCCGATGACGCCGAGCCCGCCCGCGTTGGAGACGGCGGCTGCGAGGGCGCCGCCCGATACGCGGGCCATGCCTGCGAGGATGATGGGGTGCTGGATTCCGAGGAGGGTTGTTAGGGGCGTTACGATGGGTCCTTTTTGGGGAGCCATTGTGGGTTTGGGGTTCTGGCTACTTTAGATAATTTAAGCGTTGAATCCCTTGGCTGGTAGACCTTTGTGTCTAGGTAAGTCAAGTTATGTTGACTTGATGCTTTCTCGTTATGCGCGTGTGTAGAAAGCACGTAAAGATAGTAGTTTTTTCGTGATTTGGTATAGTATCTACCTAGGTAGCTAACTCGGTGTCTTCGGATGATGATAGTGAGCTTGACTAATAAAGAATAGGGCGCTATCCGACCGCGCCTCGGTAGTACGTGAGATGAAAGAACAAAGGTACGTTAACACAGATTTAGAGTAGAGAACGGGTCCGTTTATAAGAAGAGAAATTGAAATTCCCAAATGGTTACTATGATCAAGGGGGATTTGAAAAGTCCCAAACAACATAAGTTGAAATCGTACGAAGCCATCAATTCTGTCTCCGACATTATGGTAAAGCTAGTCCTCGGGAGCTAAGCTAGGCCGGTAAAGTGGGGTATCTGGGGTCTGGAGGAATGCCGAGGCATATCTATTTTGGGTAATGATCATACTCTACCGTATAGCAAATGGCCAAGGTACTACGGGTAGGAAGGGAGCTTTGAATTGTTCCACGGTTGCTATGGTGCTGGTTTACAAAGGGCATATAAATCTCCAAGCGATAGTCAGAAATGAGCGTTCGTGGATGATTCATATCAACAATACGTGAACTGACAACTCTAGATACTGACACTAGGTAGATAGTATATCATCTGGAGTATACGTACCATATGGTATGTATAACCTCGGGTATTATTTGCTGCAGAGTCCAGACTCTTTATAGTATGATACATTTCGTTACTCGCTTGTTCAGAACCGGCGAGGTTGTTGAATCTTTGAATGTTCCATGATGCACTCAATCTCCCACTCCGTTTTCCATAATAGTTATCCTGATTCATAAAGTACCTCCTATACACATTTAAAAATACTCAGCAGCATAGCTGGATTATCTGTAAGGCTTGCGGGAACCTCGAGTCGCTGGTCTAATTTAGAAGAGTGATGGGACCCGATTTCGAAAAACTAGCTGGGACGCTTAAGTCGTGGGAGTAGACCCCCTGAACTTATCGAGAGGTAACTTGGAAGTCAACACGCTCGTGGCGCAACTTGGTTATGGTTAGATGTGGGACATTAATGGCCGGTAGGATTGATTTCAAGACCGCCAACAGTTGCCTACTATCGACGCCATGCATTCGACGTGGCATCGAAGCATAATTGCGAGCACGGCCTTAGTGGTATATTACGGACGCTATTAAGCCCGTTAATTTTGAACATACATTCCCGGCCCTATTCCGGTTCAGTCCCGGAAACACGTCAGCATATTGTATGCAGACCGGATGCATTTACCAATAGCTCGGACTGAAGCAGTAAGTTCCTCGTACATATTGCAGCTATTATCATCTGAAGTATGGCAGTCGTGCAGGTACGAAGCCTTCTTGAGACCGTTCTGTTGAATTTGAGCTATTTGGTAAGGGTGCCGATGGTGCTGCTTGTGATTGTTGGTGGTTTTCGTCCGCAGATCCATTCCCAGGTTCCTCTTGGTGGTCATTTGCATCTTCTACGATGGCCTCTTCTGGAACCGGTACTTTTTCTACTCTGAGAATTTCCGACTTCGCTTCGGGCACGGATTCGATTTTGAGATTTTCCCGACTCAACCCACGTCGAAGAGCCAACTCTGCAGCTGCCTGTCTCTTCTTTTCCAGTATTTCGTCTTCCTCTCTTTGCACCCGCTCCTCTTCTAGTCGTAAATCCTCCAATGATGGCGTCGAAAGAAGCGCTGGACTTTCTGGAGGAATAGACCCTGACCCTAAACTGGGACGTAAGGATGGTCTCGTTGAGTCTATCGTCGTTCTTGAGACACTCCTTGGCATCCTCCGATCCGCAATTCGTTTTCCCTTACTACTCTTGGTTTTATTACTCGAGCGGTCGTCCACATGATCTAGTGCAATGGTGAATTCGTCGTCTAATGGTATTGCATCTTCTTCCCCTTCTTCGTCGCTAGGAAAGAGATCGCCTCTTGATCTGTACGAATCACTAGTATCCCCACTGCCTACCGTTGCGCTCCGTTTCCTAATCTGCGTCGGCGACTCATCAAGATGTGATGGACCTTCGTCATGTCCCAATAATGGCTCACGCTCTGTGTCCAATACTTGCCTCGACGCTCCAGGGTGTTCTTGTAGATTCGCAGCACTAGGTTTATATCTCAAGGGTCCCCCAATCTTGAATGGTAACCGGCCTAAGAATCCTAGCGGCGCGGTGCTAGGTATAATAGTCGGGTCTTCCTCGGTACTAGCCCTCTTCCGCGACCCTCTTGTACCGTAACTCATTCCGCGCTTTCTCCTGGGCTGTTCTTGAACTTCGGCTCCAGCCTTTCTCTTCCCAGTACCCGCGAGCAAGCGATCCCAATCTTCGCTTCGCCAGCCACCAAGGAGCGCTCCACCATCATCTACACCGCCTAATTCCTCATCCCAATCATCGTAGAAATCGAAGCTATATTCTGCCCTCCCTCGCGCCCGCTGCCGTTCCCTTGCTCGTCGCGCTCGTTCTTCACGGTCGCCGAGGCAGACGGACGTGCAGCTGTCAAACGCTGAGGAGATGGAGGAGAGGCATGGCGTGACGTAGGTGTGACCAAAACTCCAGATACCAGCTGCCGCATTTTCGGTAACTGTCTCGGTGGTGTGGGAGATCTGATTCCATCGCTGGCGAAGACGAGGATCTTCGAGGAACGCCATTGCTCGGTGGGGGAGGATTCTTATAGGTTTTGGTTCGTGTGTAGTTGGTTATTAAGGCGAGCGTTGCAGAAACTCGATGGCGACGTTTTTCGAGCGATTCCTCATTAGAGGGAAATTGGTGATATAGATGAACTATCTAACCTAGGAAGATAGATAGTCGGGGTCGGACCTCCGGTATAATTAATGGTTGTTTGTTTCGTAGATGTTCAATTGCAAGAACTCGTCCGAGATGCGGTCCTGGAGCAATCGTCACCCATTTGGCGACGGTAAACAAGAACTCCTAAGGTGCAAGATTGATGCCTGTAATGCTTGTGGGAGGGAGTGTGATACGGTTGATGCAGGCGAGATCGAAGTTTCCATACTACATATAGACTCTTGGAAGAGAAAGACAGCGATTCGGAGTGGCAGGGTCAAAGTTCATGAAGAATGGGATGGGTACGAATTAAAAGAGGCTGATTACATGGATATGAATAAAGTTGTGTTGACCCCAACCTATCCCTACATAAAAGTCCCTTATCTCAGATGTTTCTCGCACGCAAATCCAATGCCGGGTAAGCAGCTAAAAATACAGCCGCGATATAAGCTGAGACGGTAAAAAGTAGTAAAGGTGGTAATAAGTTGCAATGACCTCATTCTCAATCAAGTCTACTAACGTATTTAACCTATAGGTAACCAAGAAGCTAAATCCGTCTAGGTAACCTACCTAGGGGATTGGATTCTGCGGGGAGGGAAAGAGTGCTTCCTTTACCGTAGGTGCACCTACGCTGCAAACTCAAGGCAAAATTGCCGTTCCAAGGTTCATGTTGGTCTTAAGGGTACCCAAGCACACTATGTAGTGTAGCTTACAGGGGACTGGCATCATTGAACTTTGTATGTAACTCTGAAGGTTGAAATGTTCCGCCAAAATTATTGTACCTAGGTAGTGTACGTACCTATCGGGGTTAAACCATTTAGGGACAAGATTAGGGCGGTCAAGTCGGGCAGGAATCTCTAGCTTGCCAGCCAGCCAGCTTCCGCATGCATGTGCGACTTCAATGGCCAGACTTGGTGATCGCAACGCCATCAATTGTCAACAGCAAAATCCAACACTTACAATAACAACTTTTCCTCGGCATATCTTACTCATAACTACTGGTCAGAGCACGCATTACCTATCATACATTCTTCTTACGTGTTCTTATTACTCTCTACGCTCTCTGTTCGCGCTTTGTCTGTTTAACAATCTTTGCAAAAATCGAGGACACGGTCTTTGTGTCCGTACCCACCAATCCTTCAACTCAGTTCTCATTTATCTACAGCTTCATAGTCAACTCCGAGAACATCACATCATCCATGACAGACGACACGTGAGACGCTGCGACGAAGCGCAATGCAAAATCCTCAGAGGCAGGGTGGTTGGGGAGTCGGTGGAATGTCGAACCCACCTAACAACCGTAAGTAAAATGGCTTTCCCTTTCCCCGATAATTATAATAGTGTTTGCGACGAATAATGTTTTGACCCTCGGCGCTATCAACTTTGTGCCGGCATTCGAATCGAGCAAGTTAAGAAGCGACTAGACGAGCAACTAAGCGCGTCGAGCCACCGGAACATGATCGAACATCAGAATGGGGAGGATGTGAGGATGGTTCATGACCACTGACTCTATCTCCCATTATAGCATTCGCCCAACCGATGCCTTCGCAGCCAGCGAAAGTGAACCCGTTCGCCCAGACCCCGTTCGCTCAGACTCAACCCAACCCATTTTTGGCAAAACAGTCGGAGGGCGCGGGGCCTACACCAAATCCCTTTCTAGCCAAACCTGCCTCGAACCCGTTTCAAGCGCCGACAGATGCGGGTAATAAACGGGCAGCTCCTTCACCTTTTAATCAACAAGATTCGGTCTCGAACTCCAGCCCGTTCACCAAACCTGGTTTGCAGGGCTCCAAGGCCACAAACCCCACCAACGGCAACGCTTCGGTACCAAATCCCTTTTTAAAGACGAATTCGGCACTTAATAATAGGGGTGGATCGAGAGTAGCGTCGAGCGCTAATGGGCAGCCGAAAGTTGCCGAGTATGTTCAGCCAGCATGGCCGAAACAACAGCAGAAAGTTGCGGATTCGGCACCAAGGAGCCGGATCAACGGGAAGCGCAAGAACGAGAATGACGCCCAGCAAAGGACTAAATTTTCACGGAAGACACCAGATCCTGAAGTTGCCTCTACTCGGTCTCGATCCACTACCCGGGATATCAAGCAAGAGACGCCACTTGGAGACGATAAACCAACAGCCCTCAGAAGTAGAGAAGAACCGGATGTCTTCGAGAAGAAGATTATGGATCAGCTAGAAAGGGATAACATTCGGCCACCAAAATGGCCGGACAACCCGGGATGTATCGAGCAACGCAAGGCAACGGAACGGCTGCGTGAGGCCCACAAAGCCTATCGAGAAAAAGCGAGGATGTCACTCATGCGAGCTGGTCTAATTGACGACCCAGACAAGAGGCGAAGGCTAAATGAAGCGCTTACGTTCAAGGGCATCTGTCAAGACATGTGTCCTGAGTGGGAGTGCATTACTCGGATCGTTGAGCATGATATCAAAGACCCAGAAAAGGATGTCGATGAACACGGTCATGCTGTTGCATTACCTAGTCTCATGGTTAAACGACTTGCTCGCTCGGCGGCAGGACAGGACGCACCTCTTCCTATGGATGTGCGATCCGTCCGCTGCCTCAAGGATACATTCAATTACCTGATCGACCTTATTTATACAGACGACCAGCTATCTCTGCGACATAGCTTTCTTTGGGACCGTACTCGAGCCATACGAATAGATTTCTCTTTTCAGAAATACGCCATGACGCCTAACGAGATAAAACAACAAATTTATACCCTCGAAGGAATTACTCGTTTCCACGTCACATCGCTCCATCTCCTCTCCCGAGACGGTTTCACACCGCCGGACTTTTCAGAGCAACAGGAAGTTGAGCAGCTTGGGAAGACACTGATCTCCCTAATGGAAGTCTACGATGACTGTGCGCAGCAGGGAATCGAGTGTGAAAATGAGGCGGAGTTTCGCGGGTATTATATAGTATTCAATGCTTTTAACCCCGCGCTCATGGAAAGAATCGCAGACTGGGATCGGCGTTTCGAGGATTCCCAACATATCAATTCCGCAATATCTATCAAAGAGTGCATCAAGAATATCCAAAGGATCCAGGGCCCTCTACAACCAGGCGCATACACCCAGCAGGCCATTGACGTCATTTCGATATTCTTCGAGATTATCAAAATGCCGACAATTTCCTATACTATGGCTTGTTTCGCTGAAATACATTTCAATACCATCCGCAAGGCCATATTGAAACTCATCAGGAGGTCTTATTCGAGGCCGAAATTCGGACCTAAAGATCTCACTCCTGCTGTCCTAAAGCAACATCTGTATACGGACACAGAAGAGGAGGCCGTTGAATTCTTTGAGAAGCACGGTTTCCAATTTGAAAGTGAAGGCGGGTACGCTATCCTCTCTCCAGGGCCTGAGTATACTGATGCCCGAATACGTCACTCCTTTTCGGAAGCTCTCGTAGAACGGAAACGTTCAGGACGATCCTTCCAGGAAGTCGTTAAAAACACTGTCTTTGAATTGAACGCCGAGGCACTACCTATCCCTGAGGAATACTCTGATGAGGAGGATGAAAGTTTATTTGTTAGCGATTCTGAGAATGTTGGTAACAATGACCAAGATGCCAGTCGTCATGAAGGCCACGTACGTGAGACTCAAAGCAGTGAACCCACACCGCCTTCGAGCCCTCCAGCGAAAACAAGTCTTCCGCCGATGCTCGGAAATCATACCATTACTAAGCCAAATGCCCGGAATCCTTTCGAGCAGTCTCCATCTCCCAGTCCGGTCTCTGCAGAATCAAACACGGAAACAGGCGGCAAGTCTCCTAGCCTGTCCCAGCCTTCAGCTCCGGCAAATTCCATGGGGCAGACCACTTCAATCTTTGCACAACCCAGCAAGGACACTAGAGCCCAACCGACGAGTTCCGCCCATCCTGATGTGACAACTACAGGAACCACCTTATTTAGCAACTTTCTACCTCCAACGGAGAGTTCCAATGCACAATCCTCAACATTTAAGACGAAGAAAGTTAGATTTGACGGCATTCAAGAGGAAAAAGCAACTTCTCTCACGAGCAGCGTAGCTAGCCCTGGGCTCTTCAACTTCCTAAATAATAAAGGTGGAGACAAAGACGCGGAAGCTTCTATGCCTACATCCAGTGCTAGCCCCTTGTCGGGACTTCCGCCAAACAAAGATGCATCTCAAGGAGCTATCTCTCTAAATGCATCTCCGAACCTCGAGCTGGGTGCAAGGGCCCCTAGCTCATCAGAGGCTATTAGCAACGCAGCTCAGCCTACGGTTCCCGGTCCTTCTCCATTATTCTCATCACTCGCAAAATCCCAACCTTCGGCTACCCCTGAAACCGAAAAACAAAGCTCTACCACCAGCCTACCCTCAACAAAGACTCAGCAACAGGCAACAGGATCGACTGTGACATCCACTCCTAGTGTACCTACCCTAACACACTCCTATAATTTAGAAAATGGGCCGGTCGTAACAACAAAGCCAACCTTTCCGTCGCCAAGCTCCAATTTTGGCAACCCACCAGCTCGAAGCACAGTCCAGAATGATCGAATGGGTAATTTCACCAAGTGGTTCGTTTGCGGCGATAAAGGTTTGATGGAAACACATCTCCAGCAATATGCGGTTGATCATATACTGAAGGACGCGTGGAATATATTCCAAGCCGCCGAAAAGGAACGTATACGAAAGGAAGAGGAGGAGAAATTATGGGCCGATGCACGAGATTTCAGAGAGAGGAGTCTTCAAGTCAAATATTTCTATCGTTGGAATGAAGGCTTCCGTAAACGTCAGCGAATCAGACGAATAAAGATGGAAAAAGAGAAAGCTAGACAATGGAGGTTACCTGAAAATGTAGCAAAGCGCGAACTTGCCGAAAAAGAAGCACAGGATCGAATTGTTCAAGGAGCGAAAGACTCGATACTCAAGACGAGCCGCCGTAATGTCGATGAAGCTGTCAAATTGAGAGAATCAATTGGACTAGACTCGGAATTAAGGGTACGGGACCTCGAAGACACGGCAACTCGATCAAATATTGGGTCATCAAGCATGGAATCCGGAACGCAGAGCATCGAGGACGCGTTACTTGCTACGGGTATTTTCAGGGGCGTGAGAGATGAAAGGGCCGCCGCTCGGTACGCTGCTAAGGAAGGCGACGATCAGGACGAAGAAACACGCCTGGAAAAGAAGATGCGACTGCGATCAGAGAATTATGACCGTCTTCGACGTGGACTTCGCCCCCTTAAGGCATTACCAGAGACCAAAGTATATAAAGAAGGGTCGAAAACGGCAATGCTTAGATCACGTAACCGCCTGGCTACCGGGGATTCCATGTCTATGTCGACGGGAAGCTTACGCGACTCCACCTTCAGCTCGAGTTATCGTTCGAGTCTTGGGTATAATAGCGGCCGAGTATCGAAGCCTCCTCGATCGAGAGTCACCGATCCGTACTGGCGCCTCAAAGCCAATGGGCTTGTGCGAATGCCTAACGGCGAATACTTACACGAGTCAATAGCACTACCGATGCTGGAAGGAGGAAAACGAATCCCCGGTTTCGGTGACTATGGGTTACCACCCGTCGAATCCACAACTCCCGACCATTCACCGCCGCCCTCGTCTAGCGGCTACTCCTCGCCCGTTATCCATGCTGATGGGCCACGACTAAGCGGACTTGGCACCCCGTCTTCAAGCGGCGGAAGCCAGAAGCGAAAACGTTACCTGAACGGGGACGATGCGGCCTTGAATGGACACGAGACGCCTCTTAACATGAAGCGAATCAGGAGTGGGGAAACAGACACCTCTGTCACGAATGCCGAAGAACACCTCTCCGAAATAGCTGAGCTCTTAAAGCGCGTGGATAGCATCAGAGCTTCGACACCCAAAGTGAATAGCACATGAGCTTGTGCTCACGAAAGATGGGATGAGGAAAGGAATGGTGGTAGAATAGAATGAAAAAGAAATTGAGGGTCTGGAAGCATAAATTGCTGTTCGGAATAACCCTGGGATGCGATATCCACGTCCTAGCGAACGTTGTCGAGGATGAGTTATCACAACGAGGCAGACGGGTATAACACCGGAAGAAGACATTCCGTGACCCCGTGGAGATGAAGCGGACTAGGTCGAACACTCACATGCATGGAGCGGCGTTATAGAGGCAGCAACGGCATTTCCACGACTCTTGATTTAATTTTGTTACTATAATTATTCAGCGACCAAAATTTTTGCGGCTTGGCGGTCGTGCCTCATCGTTTTGTTTTTATAACTGAGATACCCGTAAGGTACATTGCATAAAGGGATTGGAAATTTGGCGGGCATTCAAATGAAATAAATGGATCAATGTGCTATGAAATGAAACATACCTAGGTACATATGGTTGATAAACTTGGAACTCAACAATTGTATAAATGCTTGATACCTCATTACCCGACTTGACAACCTTACCATGATATTATATTCTATTCTTCTCGCATGGTAATTAATAGCTGCAGATGGTGATGACTAAGCTACGTCAGAATAACTTCCTAATCTGTCCTGTCGTTCAACTCTGATAGGCAGGGTATATATATATATATATATAGGTATATATGGCTTGCTGTTATGTCCGGACAATGACATAATCATCACCTTAGGTATTTACTGAGAATACAGACCAACACGAACATCTCAGGTTCCTAGATCTTACCTAGTGAAGCGGGTAAGTCCCTTGTATGAATCCCTATAGTACTACGGCTCGTCAGAGTCAACCGTGCAGGATTTAGTTTAGCCTGTTACGCATCACAATGCGATATATTTACCAGCTTGGAGAAGAGAAGGGGGGAAAAAAATATCATCCAGAATTCAATTTCCGTATTTGTACGCCCTTATCTAACAATTCGAGCTTATAAGTATAATTATAAGCCTGAGTGGGTGGGTATATGACCAGTCTACTTATCTATACCTATACCTGTATCTTTCCAGTCTACCGTTTTTCTCAGAAGTGTATGTATGGACATGAATCATTAATTCCCAACGCTTGGTTCAATCAAGACGCTGTCATTCCCCGCTGCCCCCCCTTTCCCCCTCCCCCTTTTCTCCTCCAACTTCCTCAAACTATATCCCCCCTATCCCGTTCGGAGCGATCGGCACTTTTTCTAAAAGTCATCGATCTGTTGAACCGGAACCTTTGACTGCTGACGCCGGCACTGCCATTGGTAGGGTACTTCTCTAACTGCGAGCTACTACCCATAGCAGCACCGCTGGTTTCGGCGAGTTCTTCGGTTATGCGCGGAGGGTGGTTGATGACCGAGTTACTCGGCTTGCGGGCGACAAATACATCTTGGAAGACATCTCCCGTGGTATCAGGGGCGTGCGAGTTGGCTCGGCGACGGGTAGCTGTCAGTATAGCGGGGTCGACAGTCTGTTGCCGCTCTTCGTACGAAGGAGGCTGGATGTTAGACTGGTAGACGGGCCAGTCTTGTCCGGAGATCTGGTACTGTCGGCGAGGTTGCTCGATGCCGAGGGCGACCATTTGGTTCATCAATTCGATGGCAAACTTATTATGCCGAGTGAGACGCAGCAGTTCGTTCTGGAAGCTTGTCTTGTGGAAGCAGATAAAGTTGACCGTCATGCAGTACGCATCCTCGAAACTTCGCAGCTCTGTGATGATCTTGCTGGTGAAATCGCGCTTGTTCTCTAAAACGTATTCCGTCATACGAGCTTCGAGCTCCTTGATAACGCTCGGCGGAGTACCGTATTTCATGCGAAGTTCAAATACATCAGCCAACTGACCGCTGCGGCGGTGGTTAAGGATGAATAAAGTATTTAATACGGAGTTGGGCGCTTGAACAATGTGACCCTCCATCTTCTTAAACTCGGTATATAATAATGAAATTTCGGTAACATAGTAATCGTCGCCTCTCATCAGAGATCCTGTGTTGCCATATACCGTGACTCGGTCGCCTACATCAAACGGATGCTTGACGAAAACGAAAATAATCGATTGGAGGAATTCCTGAGCAGTGGCTTGGAGCACCCACGCCAGGCCAAGAACGGCGGTACCGGCAGAAGCTAAAGCTGCCGCTGTTGAAGCAGAGATAATTGAGATGAAGACAATTACAGCAATAATAAAGATGATGAAAAAGAAGACTCTGTCCAGTTTTGTGATGACGGAGTCAAGATCCTTAAGAGAAGCCGCAATGGCCTTCTTCTCGCGATGAACTTCGTCGCAGAACGCTTCGAGTTCCTCCATCGATACATCCCCATTCAGGTCCCGGTCGAATACGAGAAACGCAGCCTCTGCATCTTCAATAGTAGGAAAAGCCGGGTTCAAGTCTTGTGGGGTCAGGACTTCGGCGCCAGGTTTGGCGAAAGTGCGGAAAAGACGTCGCGCAAGCACCTGCGCAGAATTCGAATTTCGCAGCAGTTCAGAGACGACTTTTCGCGGGTGATTCCTGAGCTTGACCTCACGCCCGGTAAAATCACCAGCCACTCGGTTCGCGAGATCGCTAACTTTCGCTATAGTGTCTCGGGCATTTTCTGAGAACATAGCCAGGGGTGTTCTAGTACCGGAACCCTGGCCCTGAGTGTTCATAACTGAGGCTTCCGACACTAGTTTATCCTTAGAATGCTCGTATAGATGAACCAAGTATCTAATACACTCCCATTAGTAATGCACGTTAATGAATAAGTTAGATGCTAACTAGAACTTACGCGATACTTTGTTTGTTCGTTTCGATACGCGACGAATATGTTCGCAGATGGAAGGACTCGGCGATCCATTGTATGAGGATTTTCTCAACCCAATTTAGTGTAGCCAAAACAAAGAATGCAATGATGACCTTGTTGACGACATCGATCCAGCCGATATTTGGGTATTCGGTGTCGGCTTCATCGGGCACTTTGGCTGGGACCTTGTGGCTGTTCAGGATAGGATAATATGAAACCAGTACAGCCAGCATCCAGAGGAACAGGGCGGTATGCAACTCTAGCTGTCGGCCAGCCGCTTTCCATTTTTTCGCATTCCCTGAGCCCAAGATCTTAGCGAAGACACTCACAACATACGGCATAATGGAAGTAACAATCCTGGCGGCCCACAAGGATAGCCAGACAACCTCAAGCCATATACCGAACCACTCCAATTGGACGCCCCCGGGACCACCAATCACTGCCTGTTGATCCCGTGGTAGAAGGCTCCCCAGTAATATGGGGACTAAGAGGATAGCCGTGACAGGTATGCTGTATAAAAGATACCTAACCATGCGAGGCAAACCCCTGATGCCGCGGAACACCTTGTTCAACTGGCTTGGGGGCTCGGGGTTCAGCCCAACAGTAGGAGTTTGAGCTGGTTGATTAAATACATCCTCCTTTACCTGTTCATGGCTGCGGGCTTTGGAGTGATGACGACGAAGCTCGATCGATTCCCGGTGGCTAACGGCTTGTTCGGCCTGTAAAAGTGTGAGGTCATCGACCAGTCGAGTTGCCTGGTCCCTAGACTCAGTTTCTGATAGGTATGCCCCTTGTTCCGACGGCATTCGGTTTTGTTCGTGAGGAACCTGAAGGTGCTGAGATGACTCCGGAGGGAATTTCTCATGATACCTTTCTGGATCGCCGGCGGTATCCGAGACGGTCGGAGCATGGGTTAACGTGGGTGAGCCCTTCTCGTCGAATTCGTTGCTACTGCTTCCATAAGGCATGTTGAATAGGATTATGTAAGAATCCTATGAATGGGATATCAGAAATGACTTTATAAGCCGTCTTTCTCGACTTTTCCGATTACTGCAAGCTACCACCGGTGATAAATGCCGTGAGCCACAGACATTGATCAACCAACAACCGTAATATTGAATAAAAACCAATATAATCGACGCTGGATAATTGAAATGTTCGATTAGGAGAGGGAAAAAAAAATTTAGAAAGTAACGAATGTTGAGGTCGCTGAATACTACGTATACTGCTGCTATGACAGATTCGACCAAAGTGGGTGGTAGATCGGTAGAACACACAGCGAAGTGGTCTAGATCTGGTCCTTTTCGAGACGATCCTAGGTTAGCTATTAAATGGATCGGGGTTGGGGAAGATTGGAGATCTTGTAGTTGAACTTTGGTTATGAAAAGACTGGAAATGGGTCAAAAAACGAATGAATATTTACACTACTGTGCTCCCGGACCTTAAGAAAAAAAGATTGAACCGAATTGGATGTTGGTCAGGAGAAGATCTTCGATGCCATTCAAGATTTAGAGCATGACGCGAAGTCTTCGACCCACATAGAACCAACTCAGCTTTTGTTCAAAATTTGATAGGGTATCTTGGACCTGTCTTGGCCACAAGGGAGGACCGACGGCTCACTATGCTAGTGGCCAATCCTCACTATAAATGAGTGGAGTCAGTGGTAAGTGGCCCACTGATAAAGAACATCTTCACAGTCGCTGCGCTAATTCCATGTACTGTCGGATAAGTTACGTAGTACATGGGCATTGCTACATCGTTACAGACGAATCGCGATAAACGGAACTTCTCAATACATATAATTTGTATTTATTTAATTATTCATTTTTACTTATAGATATTTGGTTGTTATCAGTATATTTTCTCGAGTCTTTTTTTTTTTTTTTAAAAAAAAAAAAAAAACAAAAAACCTCACAGCAAGTATGGTATAATAAGAAAATCGAGTTCTTCAAGACCAAGTTATGAATATCAACTTGTACGCGCATACATTCCCCCCCCCCCACACGACTTAATTAGCTTGTGAGCTTCCTCCATAATGGGGGCAACGGAGCTTCCAAACTTAATACTCCATTCACTCCGCTACAATGTCGTCATAGGGTTTGAATCAGTCATTCACAGAGTTAATCTAAGACTCATCTGAAGTGTAAGTGATATAAGATTTTACGTGACTAAATAATTCGACCCAGATTCAACTTACATCTATTCCGTACAAGTCTTGCGAATGCCCCTTAATATCACATGTCAGTGAGGGATGTTTTGTTTCAAGTCATACACAGTTGAGCTTTCTAGTGGATAATACTGTCTAACACAGGCGGGTACCTATCAATGCAGGGATTCATGGGGCGGCGACAGCCACTTTGTTGTTCGGAAATGGTAAGGGAGACGGACCAGCGGGAGACACGCCTCAGATCCTATTTTTAATCTCGTACGAATCACCTACCTTGGCTCCTTGACTTAACTGCTTTCATTATCGCACGATTGGTGAATTTAGCCAAGCCATCTAATGAGACGACTGTAGGCTAATAAAGCAAGTCCAAATACGTTAGCGAGAGAGCCTCAACCAAACAAACTGTCTAGGCTAAACCTGGCAACCCGAGCCCCTAGAGAAAAAAGCCGCACCGGCGCTATTGCGTGTACCGTACTGTGCAGTCCAACCTCTCACCCGTCAGATCCCCACGATCCGATCGGCGTAATGCAGCTACGAGATGTGGTAAATTTTGAAATCTTGTTCTGACGTTGAATTCGTAATCTCTATCTCGACTTAGAGCAGCGCGGGATTTGTGAATATGGATGGCTGGGAGTAAACAGCTCTCCCGTAACCCATGCCTACCTATCTACGGAGTATCGCGCGGAAACATAATTTCCACTCGGGTGCCATTGGTAACGCCAACTACGCCATCAAGCATGATCAAGCACGCCGGACAAATGAGACAGACCCTTAGAACCCCTATTTTTATTAAAGCCATAAGCTACTTGACGTCACTGTCTTACCTAGGCGGGTTTTATGCAGAATTTCGAATTCTCAGCTCGTTCGGAATCACTGATAAAGACTCGGGGTGCGGTAGCAATCTAATCTTCTTCATACGTTCTACTTACGCCAATCGGTCGCACGAACTGTCCCCGCGATCTCTAATAGTCGCAGATCGTCTCTGGCGAGATCCAGCAGAGATTCCCCCAGAAGAACCACTCGTCTCGTTCGGTGGGACAGACTTGGAGAAAAACAACGGGTCTTCTGTCGTCATACGCGTACAATGTCTGGAGACAAGAGTCTGACACGTTGCAGTGGGAAATACTCAGAACCATGGGAATAAAACTTCACCCGCAGCATCCGTGATGAGCATCGTAATTGGCTGAAGCCAAAAAGGCCAATAGACAGCCTTCGAGGAAGTGTGTTGAGATACGTTTTCGCGCACGGATCAATAGGACCTGAACAACAGCATACAGATCTCACGATCGCAAATCCACGTCGCCTTGAAGCATAAGAGTAGTAGCATTGATGTTAGCCAACTACGGCGACAGGGCGGCTACCCAATGCATGGGCCATTGGCACATGCGACCGGTGGCTTACTTTCCTATTTGGGCGACTTTTTCGCCTACTCGGAAAGCCATTCCTTATAAATTCCCGACACAATAACCCTTCGGCAAAAAAAACTCAGGGTATACTAGTAGATCGTTAGGCAGCTCTAATATGCCGTTGCAGCTACATCTCCTCGTCACGAAGGTCTTATCTTTTCTTCCGACTAGTGCCAGAAAGAACACCGACTGCTCTCTGATGGGTTCTGATACCAAAGCGCGTTGGACTCTCTTCTGTAGCCCCCTCAGCTTTTTTTTGTCTTTTGGCAAGATCAAGCCAAGCGTTTAAGCAACTCCATTACCAAAGTTTTCTGAATAAAACTCCCTTACGTCTTGGTTGCCCTCGATCCGTACTAACAAACCCCGGGGGTCGCCCTCTATCTTGAGTCCCTCGAGGCTCCTTGCTCTCGATAGGGCAACGTATACCTGGCCCTCTTCGAATGCCCGTGTGAGATCGACAATGACCTTGCCGAGAGTCATGCCTTGCACCTTATGTATACTCATAGCCCAGCCAGCAGTAAGGGGGATCTGAGTTCTGCAGATAACCGAAGGGTCAGATCTTCCCAACATTGTGTTCGGGTCGTAGGTGAAAGGATTTAGGTCGGTTTCGGTGGATAATGCCACATTGCTAAGTTCATGTTCCGAACAATCGGGATAAATAACTTCGGTTATACCATTGTCGAAGCGGACAACTGGAAGGGCCTTAATGGGTTGTTTTGATAACTTGGGCCACTTGACCAGCTCATTCTCAGCGATTCGGGAAATATAAGTGGACTTTTCCCTGCGAGAGAATAGGTCACCGTTGTCCAGGGGTTGGAAATCGACGATAACACCCTGGCTTCCATTAACCATGCCTTTACTGATGCTGATGTTCTTGAGCAATATCACCGGCATGCCGACCTTGAGTCGCAGGAATGGCTCATACCTATGATCCTTTAGGGAAGCCAGCGTACCGTCAGACTGTCTCTTGCCATACTTTTTGAGATGTGGATGGATTAGCTCTTGCCAGTAAAAGGTGTCTAGAGCGAAGAAGTCGTGGGGTGGTGTTTTCAATGTGAGTAACTTATCGTTGTTGTACCTGGCTACCTCGGCGCGGGTGGGGTACAACCTAACTGCGTTTGTCAGGTCTATTGTTTTCCGGTTGGGATCTGTGAGCACCATAATGTCGTCATAGGTAAGCGTGCCAGAGCGGACCCTGTTGAGAATCTCGATGAAGCGTGGATCCCCCGCCTGGCGGTAGACCTGCTTCAGCTCGACGTGAACAAAGTCGGCGTTGTCCCAAACATCGGATTGGAAGGCCCATTTGTAGGAGTTGGGCCAGTTTCCGTGGCCAGATGGGCAGCGGTGCATCGTTTCGCCCGGCCGGAGCTCCTTGAGGAGCGGCGAGCCGCACTCAATACAGTGCTGGAAGGGAAGTACGGGCGGCAGCTGGAAAAAATCGCCGGAAGCAATGATCTGGCAGCCTCCGAATGCAGACTGCCGGATGTTTCTGACGTGTTCCCATCCCAGCTTCCAGTTTGCATGACCCCTAGCCTCTTTTATGATCTCGCCCAGCCGTTCTAAATGGTGGTTTTCGACCATGCTGATCTCGTCAATGACTAGAACGTCGGTTCTCGCAAGACGATGGACATTTTCCTCTCTGATTGCCCATTTCCGGAGACTGTTAAGCGGATGGGCGTGAGCCGAAGGGGTCCAGCCGGCGTAGGACCATGTGGTAATGCCATTAACGGCTAGTGCTGCCCTTCCCGTTGGTGCCACGACCTCGACCCGGCGCCCGAGTTGCCTGAGTCTCTTGACCGCGGTGCGGAGAACGAGGGATTTCCCCGTTCCAGCTGCACCTGTATAGAACACGTTGCGGCCGGTTAGGATGAGCTTAACTAGTGCCTGCTGTTCCGGACTCAGTTGCTCTAGACCTGGCTCTTCGTGATCCAACTCCTTTGGAGCTAATGACAGCCGGGGAAGAACTGGCGGTACTAGACAATTGAAATTGGATCTTGCGTGCTCTTCTTTCCCTGCTTTTTTCGTGTTGTTCTTTTTCCCCGTTTTCTTGGTAGACTTCCACCGCGAGACAACTACCAGAGACAGTTTATTCAGACATGTTGCACCTTCTACTATCGACTTCAGGCTTAGCATGTGTGACGGCCAACTACCTGACCGCACGGGAAACACTCGCATTGTGGACGAGAGGAAGGCAAAGAACGTATAGTTGCTTCCGAAGCGAAAAGAAACATTAGACTCGCAAGTAATTTCTGTCCAAGGCGCTGTTTGGCAACTTCAACAGAAATTATGCTGAATCCTTAAAGGGCAATGGTCTGTGTCAGTGACATCGTCGACCCCTGGTAGCCTGGTATGAGATAAACCAGAGAATGAAAATTGAGATGATAGTTATTGTATTGAAAATTCTGTTGTCTGTCCCAGACAACATATACAAACGAATATATTGTTACGTGAAAGACACCACAAGAGAGTGTAGTCACATGAAATCCACGGGACTACCTATCTGACACCTGGCAGCAAGGCAGCTGCAAGGGTGGTTGTCGGAATCACGATCCACTACGCGATCCACTACGCGATCCACTGGTTGATTAGGTAATCGTGTGGCCTGACCACACGATTATTAGAGGCTCCCTCTTGTACTTAGATCTGCCCTCCCACTTAGACACCTACAACTCATCAATCAATTCAACATATCAACACACCTTGTCCATCCAACAGTGGTTTTTCCGAGATGTAGCACGGGCCATATTTCCAGTACACTAAATTCTTTATCAGCGATGTACCCAATAGATAAGTATTACATGTATTCTATAATACTCCCATGTTGCCGTGTGGTGGTGGTCAATTCACTACATTAATCGCCGAAAGGCATCAACAGGAGATGAAAGTCCATCGAGGGGAACTTCCCCGTAGAGGAAACCTACCTGACAACTCGAAGAGATTTACCCAGGAGAAATCCTTGCCCCGGCAGATGTCTAGTATGAGTTGCCGGCGCGGAAAAGTATCGCTCATGTCTTTTCTAGGGCGTCAGCTGAGGCTTAGGCGATACGGAGCTGGACCGGCAGCGGATTGTATACAAGCGCCGATCTCCCGATGGGTCTAGACCTCGAACCTCCGACAGGGCAATCCCCTAACAATGTGCGTTACCTAGGTTATAATACGGAAAATTTACTTTGATTTATGAGGAGAGTTAACATGAAGCCTAATTATTTCGATATGCTTAACTTCTCTAGGGAAGAAAACAAGGTCGACTTTGCTTATGCTCTAACAAACTTTCCCAGCATGCGGCTCTTGAAACTAAATCCTATTATGGTATAGATTTTACATATCACTATCATTTAGGGAATCTGATACCTCCTCCTTTTGTCAATGCAACTCATGCGATCTGATCCATGCGAATATAATTATATACGAGTGTCAGATTTATCACTCTTGATCAACACCAAAACAGGCGACTAGCGTTGTTCTGATTGGTCCATCGCCTGTAATCGATGCAACGATCTCAGGGGTCCAATGTGATGTTGTACCAACGCCAACTTCCGGGTTCTAATGACGTATCCTTGTTACACGTTGCGCATCATCACCAAAATTTCTTGAGGGCGCTTTAGATTCAACGCGACGACACGCGGTTCAAGTAAACAAATATATAGCGTTGTTAGAATATAGGGCGAATATGACATCAACATCGAGATCTATATTCGCCGCGGGCGTTACTTGGCCGAAATTTTGGAGTAGCACCTAATGGTACGGGCTATGAAACTCCTGAAATCAAGATGCTCAGCCTGTATGGGAGGGTATGACGTCTAACTTTCTTAACGTACCGCACCTCAAAAATAAAACACATAAAGAACTGGTTTATGTCTTTTTTGAGCCTGAAGCCGGTATTTCCCTAAGACGAGTATCAATTCCTGCGGACCATCAACCTCGACAATTATAACAGCCTGTCGTCAACCCGAATCTTATTAAGCATATCTACCTCAATTCTCAGCATTATCACAATGGAATCGGCCGGTGCCAAGTCGACCATGTCTCGAGACATGCAAGAGCTTACCACGGGTAGGGAGACAACTTCAAACATGGTGAAGGGCCACAAGGCGAACCTCGCAAACCCAAGTTAGTACCAGGAAGATTCCCGGATAACTAACCTCTTCACGACACTTTGAACGTATCCAGGCAATGAACCGTCGCTGATATTTAGTCGGGCACGTGCTAGATACGAGTGAGAAGTCCAAGGAGCACAGTCGCGAGATCATTGACAGCATGGGAGGAGATGCTGCGCATTACGGCAACCAGGACCAGCCACGTACTAAAAACGCCGCTGAGGAGATTGATGGAAGTCGTGCTATGTTACACTAAAAAAAAAAATATCTCGTCAAATCAGGCTATACATACCTAGGTGCATGTTATATATTATTAGGAGATATATTAGGACACCTTAAATAAGAAGTCATTTCCTTTCGAGAGCATAAGCTGTAAGTGACCCGTCGCTTACTTCGCTTCTTACTCATGTGGGCTCCAGCTGCGCTTGAGACGATTCAGGTTCTAACGCTAGCACTAAGTAGTGTGTATCTGGTAGTTGAATACCTAGGTAAAGCTTAGCCTCAAGAACCTCTATTGGTCGCATCCTTTTTGATTTGCTGGCACTCGCATAATACAACTACCTACTATAGTACATACTAACTTATTCGTCTTTTGTAACCTTAGATTCGAATCTTTGGAACGTTGGCAAGTTCAGTAATCGTCCGCTCGAAGTATGCGAGGGCGTTTGTCCCAAAGTTAGAATGGGCTGAACTGAGTGACTGGGGACCCCTGTTCACGCTGTGATCTCGGATGCTACTGTAACATTTATCTAAAGTCCGAGAGCGTATCTCGATTCTCTGGGGCTCTCCTTCAACAACGTGAAGGTAGACGTCTATCTATGAGCACTCTTTTCCTAGCCTTTCATGTTAGATTGTAATTGACTGCGTCTTTGTTTGAGCATACTTTCAAATTTAGTCCTCACGAAGCATTGGTCGGGGATTAGAAGAATGCTTGGCACGCGCCGGCGTGCTGTCGCCAAAATGGGGTCGTCGAGTTCAGCTGCTGCACGCTATACGCCACCATTTAATGGACTGTCGTCCAGAATGGCTAGGCATACTGTTAGACCGCGGAAATTGGGGCCTAGCTGAACGTGAGCATGGCCAAAGGAACCCTGGGACGGAACGCCCTCAATATCGCGAGACTAGGTAATCTATCATGTGCGACCTGGATTCAGCCACTCAGGCACAAAGTCGCGCCAGGCTTTCTTTGACCTTGGGAGGTTGCCTCTTGTCTTTTACCGTCTAGAGTCAGATTTTCTTCGCCTGCTTCGTTAAGCTATTTCGTCTTTAGCGAGGTTGTCTCCCTCGATCTGGTCGGGCCCGGTTTGGCTTGGGCACTAGTTAAGCTGTTTCTTGAGCGTTCTAAGACCCCTCACTGTTGAGCTGGGGACTCGGAGATAATTACGTCTATCCTAGCCCTCCCGCTATACGACGAACAACGTTCTCTGGCCTCGATTCGCGCTCTCTGATAATCAATGGCGCATCTCCCCGAAGGATGGGAGTCCGATTATGACGGAAGTCGGTGGTTCTATCGCTACACGTCGACCGGCCTAACTCAATATCATTTCCCGCGACCAGGTGACGAGTTTCCTGAATTAATAGGACTCGGCTTTGGACCGCTCGGCCTCCCACCCCAGAAGAAACATGTCGGCGAGCACGAAGTCGAGAAACAAGGCGCGCCTAATGGGCTCAACTCTGGGGTACCCGAAAAGAAGGGCGAGGATGGAAAGAAAACGGCGAGGTCTGCGAATGAAGGAGAGAATATGAGTGCTACGGGTTACTTCGATCCAGATAACTTCCTGTGCTTTGGTTTTAATGATGTAAGCCCAGCTGGGGACGGAAACAATACCGCGGTCGGTGGTAATGAGCCCCTATTAGCCGAACTTCCTGAAGAGTCTGTACAGTCTCCCGTTGGCTTTGTCGCCGAGCTTGCCAGCAGTGAGACAGCCAAATGTGCAGAAGAACTGGCCCCAATCGAGTTAGATGCGACGCAGATAGCGCCAGCAGCCTTAAATACTAATGTTCAGCACAATGGTCCGACCGAGTTGCCGACGCATAGAAGTCCGGTGGAACAGAAGCAGTCCGTACAGCATCCCACTCACGATATACAGCCAGTCGATGAATACCCGCTAGTCTCGGCTTCCTTTGCGTATCCTCCTTTAAAGGCTTCCAACAAACCTGTTGATAATGGCGTACAGAGGACTAATTCCCCGCATACCGAACAGAAAGTTCTTGCTTCTCAACGTCCAGCCGATGACCAGACAGAGCAGAATAAGTACGAGACATGGAAGCCAACTCAGGATAGTATCAATGAGGAGGTGAAGAATCCGAATAGGCAATCGATAGCGATGTCCTCCATATCCGTCCTTCAGTCTCAGAATAGTGAACTCGGCCTCATGGAACAGAAACGGCACTCTCTTTCAGGACCTGCCGAGTCCTCGGGGGTAAATTCTGACCTCCCGGGTATCTTAAGACAGCCATCAGATCCCAGAAAATCAGGGGCTGTCTCTACGCCTTCGCCTAAGGTTGGGCCTTCGCCCATCCCAGCTGTTCTTCAGCCTGCAACAGCACCACCAGAAACTAGCTCATCACAACAGAATTCACAACAGCAGTCCGCACAAAATGCCCCGCCTTTACCAGGATCTGGTGCAAGGCATGAGAGTATATCTCTTGGCTCCGGGTCATTTATCACTGTCTCAAATTCACCACCCACTCCATTTATGGTTAAGCCTGCTCAAAGTCCTCCAATTCCAGGAGCGCAATTCCCGATACAAGCAAAAGCAAATGAAGTCCATCCAGGGGCCCACAGGGTCAACACCCTACCAAACCAGCTGTCATCTCACACACCATTACCATCACCACCTAAATTAGGCGGGCCTGGTATATACATCTTCCAAGAAATAACGGCAGCGCCGATGAACGCGGCTGGACAGGTTCAAAATAAACCGCAGGACTTTGTTGTAGCTAAGCCTAGTTCAAGCAGCCAGGATACATCTTTACACAGGCCTCAACAGTTTACGGGGCAATCCCATTCTACTATGAACGAGCCGTTTCCTGTAATTGCTCCACTGTCCGTATCCAAGCCCCAGACGTCGACAAGTCCTGACACGGCCCCGGCGAATTCTGGTTCTCCTGGGGTATCTAGGCCCCCGAATTCTCAATATTCATCTGTACCTAGTCCACAAGGTGCTACTCAACACCCTACTGCGTCTAGACCATCAGTGCAGAATAGCCCACAGGCAGAGACTATTCAAACTCAAGGATCTTCTGGGCATATTTCTACGACCTCTCAGGGGTCAAACACTCATCAATCACAGGTAAATCATCCCACCTCATCCCAAGGACCAACACGTACTTCTTCTATCATTCAACACAAGCTACTGCGGAAGCCCGTCCTCCCACAGAGGCCGAACAAGGTCATTCCTGTATCTGAAACATTACTCGTTGGTTCAGCTAGTGTCCCAATTCAACACTATCGCCGACCCCATCCACACGGAATTCCATTGTCAATGGTATCCAATACATCTAACTTGGGATTCCAGGGGCAAACTCACCAAATATTCTCTCAAGCTTCTTCTGCTTCTCCTTCAACGCCGATTGGGCAGCAAAGCCAGGCGCATAATCAAAGTCCACCATCAGTGCCTGGGTCGTCGCCGCATTTACCACCTGGAACACATGTGCAAGGCCAACCGCCCCTAACCAATATATCCAACTCACAAATTCCAATCCAAGGATCTAATCACGGTATAGCAGCAACAATTCAGATTTCCGGTGGAATCAGCCTTGCAGGGGAATTTTCAAATCATCCGCAAGCTTCGGCGCCCAATCTACAGAACGCTGTGCAGAGACCGCCGTCGAATCCTAACCAAAGACCTCCTATCACGCAACCCATGACACATCCACTAGGGTCGAGTCAGAGTGCACCAGCAGGCATAGCTCAAGGGCAGGACAAACCGTATTCATCACCATCTCCCATGACCAATCCTGTCTCTCCGCTTCAAAGTCAGGTGTCGTCGCCGACTGCTTCCATTGCCTCGCTCCATCGTCCACCGTCTTCAGCGTCGTCTCACTCTCATGTTACTTCGCAAGGAATTCTAACTCAAAGCCGTCCGCCTACCAATGTTACTTATCAGAACTCACCTCCTGCTCCCAGGCCAACGATAGCGCAGGCGCACCAAGTTCAGGGGAGTTCGCAGAACGCCCAGCCACCCAAGCCGCCTGTGACTGGTGCGTCTAAGCCTTTCCCAATGCTTCCGGGGCAGGTAAAGCCGATGCCCTCACAAGTTGGATCGCCTCCTATTTCTATACAGGCTCAGTCAGTTCATGCTACGCCAATACAGACTCAATATCAGCCGAGCCAGATGGGACCGGCGAAGCCCCCTCAACAGCATCAAGGGAACCAACAAGCAACTCAGGTATTAGCGCATAGACCACCTCAGCAACAGAATGTACAGGGACATCATACGCAACTACCAGGGAATTCGATGTCTGGGCAGCCAACCACGGGGACAGTACAACAGGGGCACCCTCGGCCGCCTATACACTCGGTATCGGCCCAGCAAAATATACCTGTTCACTCACCTCCCAATGTACAAAGTCCGGGGCAGCATATGAACCAGAGTGTGGGCCAATTCAATCAATATAATAACGGACATACGGCAGCCAACCTAACACAAGGAGCCCATGTCCAATCTCAAGTCTCTCAGATGACTCACAATGCGGCGAATTCAGGAACATCAGCCACACAGCAGTTCTTCAACGGTCACACTATTGGCCAGGGGCAGCAACAGCAGCTCACCCAAGCTTCAGGAACGCAGTCTAGCTTGCCACAGATAGTTGGACAGGGGAAACCTTTCGACTCGGCTCAAGCGGCTGCGGCCCTGTCGGATGCAGGTAAGAAAATGAAGAAATGGGCTAAAAAGACTTGGAAAAACAATCCTGCCCTAAAACAGACAACGGCTGCCGTCGGCGGCGCAATAATTGCCGGGTCATTAGGTGGAAACGAAGTCGCCGGTGCTGCTTTAGCAAGTAAGATATACAATACCTCTCAAAGTACACCCCAAAATGGCCAGCCACAACGGCCACCAGGTCCACAACATGCCCAAACTGCGCCGCCGCAAGCACAACACTTGCCAGGGACAACTGCTGCGTTCCCACAAGGTATCCAGGTCATGAACCGTCCGCAGTTGCAGCAGGGTCCACAACAACAGAATATACCTCAACCCATCGGCGTCCAGACTCCGGGCCGGCCACCTGTAGTGCAAAACCCGGGGATGATTGGAGCTGCAGCGAATAGTAATGTACAACAGCAACCAGGACAGCAACCAGGCATGATGAACCAACGACCCCCTAATCAGATTCCACAACCTCCAGTTGCACGGCCGCCCGTTCCTCAGATACAGCAGCCTGCCGCTTTCAATCAACCAGTCTACCAAGCAGCGCCTAATCGGCCAGTTTATCAGGCACTTCAAAACCAGCCTCAGCCTCTTTACCAAATGCGTCCGAATCAGCCTACTTACCCAGTCCCTCCTGGACAATCTCCTTACCAAACACAGGGAGGACCTGACCCCTATGCGGCTATAGGCGCCACGATCGGAGGTGCCATAAACGCCTTGGCTAACTCTAATGGAGGTAAACCTGATGCAGGGCCTCCTGCCGGCTCACAGCAGCAGCATCACGCCAATAATCCCGAACCTCAACATGAAACTTATCCCGCCCAGCATAATACTGGCCAGTCTGAACAATACCATGAACCGCAGTCCGAGCCGCATCACGAAACCCATTTTGATCAACAGCATCAAGGTCAATCCGAACATCATGAACCCTATTATGAACAAAGCCATTCGATTCAGTCGGAGCAACATCAGGAAGCTCATGCTCAATCTCATCAGGAAGCTTACGCCGAACAGAGTCATACGGGCCATTCCGAACAAAACATGATCTCTGAAGAAGATCGTCAACCCCAGTCCGAGCAATACGACGTCGCGTATACCGAGCCGCCACCAGCTGAAACCCAATTCGTGACGGAGAACTCAACTTCAGAATCGTACTATGCTCCGCAGTCCGACACAACTATAATCAATAACACGATAATCAACAACGTGGACAATACAGCGATCGCGCAATCGTCGCAGATGACCTACATGGAAAACACGAATATGGAGACAACTTCTTTTGCAGGTCCCTCGTACGCGGATCCGATGAACACAAATGCGGAAACGTCCGCGTTCACGGAAGCCACGTACACTAGCACGGACTACGCGGATATGACGGGCGCGAACTCGGAAACGGCGGCTTATGCGGAGACGGGATACGTCGATGCATCGAACACGGAAGCGATATACGTGGATGCCACATACGCCGATACTACAGTAGTAGAGGAAGGAAGTATGGATATGGGCATGAGCATGGATGAGACAGCCTACATGGGAGACCAGACATCCATGATGACCATGGAAGAGAGCATGAGCTTCGATGCCAGCGCTAGCTATATGGAGACCAGCACGATTGATTATTCGGGCGGCGACTGGGGAGGGGGTGAGTGGTGATGTCTATCTGTCTGGATCTAGTACGAATCGCGGGAACGGGAAATTTTGCGGTGCATTGTAGGTCTATATATATTATCAACTTATATCGTGCATTTTGCCTGGAGATTTAGTTTGATACCATTGCATTTATTTATTTAGCATCTTTTTTGAAAACCTACCTAACTTATCAGATTGAATGGTGCATGTGAGTTTTGGGTATAATCTGTGTCTGCGGCCCGATGTTTTCCAGTTGCGAGAGTACATCTCACCGGTCCAATGTATTTAGATAGTAGAATACTCTGTCGTGTCTATTGGTATCATCAATAATATACAAGCATTATTATACAGCCGAGTGCATACAACTATCACTTCAGTTTGCTCAAAATTTCCTGAGCCCTCTCCACTAGACTCTTGGCTCTAGCCAGCTCCTCTTGGCCTTCAACTTTATCTTTGGGAGTTTGGCCTTGCTTTAGAGCCTCGGCGATCTCGCTCTCGACGCCTCGAACCGCTTTGCGGCCTTCTTCTCTTACTTCGCCCTCCCAGAACGTTCGCGCCGTCTCCCATTTCTTCTGCATGCGTCTCAAGCTCCATACAATGCCTAGCGCGGCAATTGTGCCGGCCTCGTAAAGCGTGGTTGTCAAAGTACTCAAGTAAACAAGCGCACCAAGTGCAGTGGTAAGTCCTGAAGTGCTAAGAGTTTGTAATGTAAGCTTTTGAGCCAGTGCTTGTAAAGCAGGGATGGTTTCGGTCTGAAGGTAGCGACGTGTGGTGGGAATATTCACTGGCCAGGGGACCGGTGCTGGTTCAGGAATCGTGGTATCTGAGCGTTTGGATTCGGTGCCATTCTCATTGGCAGAAGATGGGTTGGGAAAGGGTCCTAGTGTAACGCCAGCCTCCTTCATTCTCCCAGCAAGGTATATGGCACTCCTCTCCGAATTCGGCAGAAACCTCTGATTAAGGATATCGTTCGTGAGCATCCCCACGTCATCTACACGCCAAAAGAGTTTCCACCACCCTAGCTTGCGCCACCTTCTGCTAGAAAATGCTAAGTCAAGCTGCTCCTGTAATTCGCTGTGTGCACTTTCTGCCCAATCGTCAAGGCTACTTACGAGCGACTTGACGGGTGTGGGTGAGGTTATGGAAGATAATGATGAGCCGAGCTGGCGGGCCTTTTCGGTTTCTATAGCCGCGGACGCATTTCTGAGTAACGAAGTGATGAGCTCTTTGACAGGAGGTTTGGTTGTGCCTTCAGGCGTAGCCATGATGTCAACCTTTAGCCATTCAACCAACTTCGGCATGTTGCTCTGAAACCATAGGTGCTCAAATTCGATGGCATTTCTAAGGTCCTTGCGAACCAGCCCTAAGCCAAGGGTTGCAGTTCCAACATCGATAGGAGTAAACGGTAGAGGGGATGTGTCCACCGGTTTATATTCGGGTAAGTTCACCGCGGCGGCAATCACGTTTGGACTTTCCAGTGTAGGTATCGACACTATCGATACAGCGCCCAGGATGCCATCCGCTACAATCAGGGCTTTGTGCACTGGAGTTGTGATAGGAGTGTATCTGGTGTCAGATGTGGGAATATCAACCGTAGGAACAAGCACGGATTCCTCGAATCCTTCCGAAGCTCTCAATTCCTGTGCGGAAAGAAAAGGATTCGTCTCCATGAGGAGTAACTCCAGATTATGTCCATTCAGCATCGCAGATGAAACATAGACCTCGTCCAATAAACTCCCTTTCGTAGTGACGGACACGGATCCGAGCTCTTGAGGGGGTTCGGGCCCAACCCGTATAATCATCGGCGTTGCTAAATCGTGCTTGTCGACTTCCTTCTCCCATTCCTCTTCGCCCTTCAACGGGTCCGCGAGAAGAAGCTTTAGCACTTGCTTTGCGGTCTGGCTTGACTCGGATCCATTGGTCAGACCCAGCACGGCCACCCTTATCGATTCATCGCCCGGTTTTTGCCGCAGGCCATTGAGGGCCAACTGTAGACGTGAGAGGTTGACATAATTCGCAGCATGCTTCTCAAGCTCCAGAAGCACGTCCTCTAACTCTTTTCGGGGATTGGCCACTATACGGTCCGAGCTAGTTGAAGCAGTCGAGGTGAAGCGGCGAGGATTTTTCGACTTCCGTCTCGGACGGCGATCCTGTTCTCCGCGGGGTCGGCCGGATAATGAGCAAAAGAAGCAGACCGAATTCCTTTCAGAGACCCGTGTTTTCATGTAAAGAGGGCCACGACGCCCAATGGGCCGCAGACTTATTCGAGGAGGCATATCTGCCCCCGAGTTGTGGAAGCAGGCCCAAAAAAGCTCCGGTGGCGGGGAGCTCTAAACTTTTTGAGCTCTGACGTTTGGAGCTTCCCAAGGTTTCAATAGCGCGGGTTACGTCGGTTCAACTTCGGGTATTTGATTGACAAAGGTTTACAGGGGTCTGGCGATCAATGGAAGGTACGAGACTGCGGTAGTGGTAATACACAGGGAAGCAAAGACGTACCTTACATGAGACCCCCGCCAATGATTTACGTGGGCTCTTTGTCTTTACCTTTATCTATCTCTTCCCCAACATTCCACTATACGTGTATCGAGACGTGTATACACGACTACATAACCAGAGCCAAAAGATCCATTATTTCGCTTTTGATAAATTGTTTCTTACTTGTAAATACATACATTAGCAATATTGGAATCAATCAATCATCCCTTGAACCCACTTCGTTACGCTCCAAGATTGTAGACATCACACCATGTCTCACATGCACACGACAGCCCACCGTCGTCTCCTCCAGGAGTACAAAATGTTGACTAACAATCCACCCGACGGCATCACTGCTGGCCCAGTCAACGAGGATGATATGCTTCATTGGGAAGCCCTGATCCAAGGCCCTGAGGGCACTCCGTTTGAGGGTGGTGTCTTTCCCGCCGAGCTCAAGTTCCCCAAGGACTACCCTCTGGCACCGCCCAAGATGACATTCTTGGGAGAGATCTTCCACCCCAATGGTATGTTCTATATCATCTGTATATTTGTCGCCAATGCGTAACTCACCATCTAACACGGTAAAACAATAGTCTATCCTAGTGGCTTAGTCTGCATATCGATCTTACACCCACCCGGAGACGACCCGAACCACTACGAGCACGCCTCCGAGCGATGGAGCCCCATCCAGTCCGTCGAGAAGATTCTCATCTCCGTTATGAGCATGCTAGCAGAACCGAACGACGAGAGCCCGGCCAACGTCGAAGCGGCCAAGATGTGGCGGGAGCGGCGGCCCGAGTACGAGAAGAAGGTTCGCGACGGAGTCCGACGCATGCTGGGTCTCTAGTGGAGAGAAGACAAGCCAGTCTCGGTTACCAAACTCGCCCGAGAGATGCATCCTTATCATCTGATTACACGAGTCACTGGAGCGACGCGACTTTACATGCAGAAACTTAAGACTATCGAGGGGGAAATACAGCCAGTAGATGAGAAGCCTGTGAATGGAGAGCATGAAGATAAGAAGACGAATGGAGATCGCACCGATGGGGATCACCCATATGTACGCCGGTTGAACGAAATTATGGCAGGTATTGTACCCGGTTCCAAGGCCAAGGCCGACTGTAGTGGACTGGCATCGAAAGTGTTCAGAATGTAGGGGCCTAGTTACAAATACAGATGAAGAGGTGCTTAAACGAGGAACTGCCTTGTAGCGAAGCGGTTGAAGGCGTCAAGATTGACGAGTTAACAAGATATCCTATGACGAAGCCATGGCACTCGAACGGTAGAGAGTCGACTGTTGACTCTACTCTTAGACAAATATACATAGCGAGGTGTTCGGGGGCATGCCTTCATTAATTGAGATTACTCAATGCAAAGCGTCAACAATAGAATTGCGAGATGCACTAGAAGTGATTGTAGAGTTGTTGCCATGATATTTAAATTATGAAATACTTGATTATCATGCTAATCATATTATAACGGCAGCACAAACTCAACACTAACTTATTCATTTTTCCTTCGTAACGCCCTACATGCACTATGCGCCCATCTATACGTGCATGCTATGCAATATTTGAGGTTCCTCGCAGAGTCGATTCTAAACATATGCTTCCGAAAGAACGTCCCAATGCGTAGAATTAGAAATTAACAGTCATTAAACCACTAGTTACTTCGGACATCGTCGTTTATGCCGTGATCGTGATGTTGGCACTGTGGCCCATGACCTGCGTCATGCCGGAAGCCTACACGGTCCAATGTCAGCCAATCCGCCCCCAACCATTTCCATTTCCATTTCCATTTCCATTTCCGCGTAACACAAGATTCTTAATCAAATAGTAGGTAGGTAAAGGTAGGTATATTAGGTACTTACGCCAACGAGATACGGAATAGCAGCAACAAGCTTATAATTCCCGGGGGAGAAGGAATCCGGGATGGGCACGTCGACGGTGAAGTTGCCCAGCGGCGGCTCGTTGTCCGGGTACAAAGCCGTGTACGAGATCTGGCGGCCCACGCAGACGATGTCGCCGCAGTCCATGTAGTCCGGCGCCAGTCCCCAGATGATGCTGTAGTCGTCCCAGTTCTGGATGTAGGAGGTCGCTGTTAGGGTCGCTGTTACCGTCGACCCGGCTTTGGCGGAGGACGGCGCGTCTAGGTTCGCGATGTATGCTGAGGCGAGGGGCAGCGCTGAGGCGGCGGTGGCGAGGAGGGACTTGATGGAGACCATTTTGGCTGACTTGGTGGTTTGGTTGTAGAGTACCTGGCTTTGGTGGGCAGGTATAGTCGGTATATATATATGTAAGGGCGGGCGGGCGGCCAGTAGTATATTAAGTCAGAGAGACTTCTTTGTGTGTGATGTGATATCCTTGTTACTCAGAGATGTTTGTCTGCTGGGCGTTCAATCCTCTTTATATCAAAAGCGAGAACCCGCCTTGCCGAGAGCCCCGGATTGTCGTGGCATCACTCGTCAGCGGATCCAGCACGTTGTTTGCTCGAGCTCGTCCACTGGGGTTCTTCCTTGGGAAAAAATCACAATACGAAGTGATCGGCAAGCATTCGCTGATCCCGGCTTTGTACATACGGTATAGTAGCTCGCCAGGCTCAGCTCCGCCTCTTCGCCTAGCTACCTCTAATCTGTAGGTACCCAGCTTAACTTATTCCGCTCCTTTCCTCGTAAAAGTTGGCGGGTTGGATTGAACTCCGGACAAAAAGATCCTTGTGATATAGCTGTAGTGTACATAAGATGTATCGTACCTACAATTATTTGGCGTTCAAGCCACAATCTTGATACGAGAACCTGTGCCGCACTGTCGGGTCACTCGGCGCTGGAGCTGAGGCTGAGCCACTTTATTCATCTAGTATTGAAACAAAGACTGAAGCTGAAAGCTCAACGGTGCTCGTTTATCGTATCCAGATCCAGTCTTTTCCATCCCATCGGGGCTTCTCTGCTCTTCTCTTTCTCTTTCATAACGTCTGCTCGACGTCATGTCATGTGCCTGTGGAATCATGTAGGGCCAAACCACGAGCGGATACGACAAATGAGCTTCCGGCCAGGGTTTCTTATTACCTAATAACCGTGTGGGGTTCCTTCATGCGTGGTGATGCTTGTACGGGACATTTGGTCCCTGTAGAATACGCTAGATTGGTCTCGGCTGGGCACCTAAGGAAGCGCGCCCAGTGGACGGGTACCACGCTGTTTTTAGAACCCTCAACTGCCGGCCGAGTTCACTAAAACATTGCCGGAGCTTTAATTAGCGTTCCCCAGCGGCCGTAGACTAAGTTAGGTAGGTACCTACTATATCATCAACAGCGTCATCGTCACCGTATTTGTTATTCCCGGCCGTAATTCGCTCCAAGTGTATCCGAGCTCGAGGCGCTTCAGCATAACTCGTCATACACATGTTGGATAAATCAGTTGGTAAGATATTAATAAAGGAGCATAATTTTATGGTTGCCTGAACCGAGAACGAATCAACTCCATTAACAATAGTTATTGGCACGACTTCGATGCAAGGTGACTCGGACAATGGGCCCTCAATGGCTAGACAGATCCAACGTGTCAACGTGTCAGAAGATAGGGTTGAAGACGTGACTTGGAAAACATGCGCGATGGTGGCACAGCGTTGGTGTGCGTAGTAGCGAGACCGTGTTCAGTGTCGCCGCATTCTACCAACATGCATATTTTGATGGACGACATTCCATCGATAGCTTTCGATAACGGTGCATGTCCGTAGTCGTTTCATCACGGTGGCCAGACGACCTTCAAACCATAGACCTACCAGAGCTCTCTTGATAGATAGCGGAACTAGAGGACAGCCTATTTTGAACGTCATTAGATGGGCTTTCCGAGGGTAATTTGGCCTATACAGTAGCAAAATGCTCTCTAAGTAGACTTCTTCCAGATCGGTGCTCGGAGATATACGCCGTATTCACTCTCGTGCAACCACTAGTATCATATAGTGGTCCTGTAGATCTTCTAGTCCAACAGACATTGGCTGACTCTCAACCAAAGGTATTGTCACGATATACCTTTCCGATAACTTACCAAGCCTAATTCCCGTATTACGAGTCCTCATGTCGTTAACTGTAGTTTACAGGTAATTCAAGCGACTTCTAGGACGTAAATTCCCTTGATGATTAAGTATCTCGCTCGAAATCAATCTCCGTCGTCGTAATACTTCGTCTGTCAGTAACTCGCGATCCAACACGTCATTATGTTAAATACAAAGCCGCGGTCTTCCTTTACTGTCAGAGTAGTCACCGATTTTCGAATATCTACAGTTAATACAGGTAGCTTGACCTAGAAAGGGAGAACCCATTGCGACACGTATGGATATGGAGTTTATTGTATGCCAAAGCTATTTGATCTCCTAAAGGTGTATGTCTAGTAAACGAATCCGTACTCATCTACGAAAGATCCGTCATGATGCCTGGAGGATAATGGTTCTCTACGCGTGTAGAGACAGTCGGAATGACGGGAGGATGTTGTGGCCATATCTACAGTTACGCCATGTCACTACGAGTTTCACGTGGATCTTACGAAAGAACAGAAGATAAATGCGTCTTCAGTATGTGGACATCTTATTGATTCCTTGATTCCCTAATTCCCTAATTCCCTAAGCTCCTACCGTAGAGGAGACACAAAACAGCAAAAGAAGACGGTTAACCCTTTAAACCTCCATTCCTCCGCAGAACCCCCAAGCCGACGACATGGCGACTTATCCTTCCTTCAGTCCTGATTGCTCTGGCAAAAGTATTAGTCAGCTATAGCGTTTAGGGATGCGCTTTAGTACTTACCCCCCAAGGAAGCCACCCAAATAGAAACAGGCGCTGCTCCGGAGGGAGCCGCCACGTTTCATAGCCACGATAAATGAATACCGCGAACACAGCACCCCACATTACGAGGGCAAAGACCTCGACGCCAATGCTTGTTGCGTCGTCCATGTTTACAGCGGCGGATGGATTCTTAACTAGGTCATCGTGTTAGTTATACCAAATCATGGTAAAAGATACAAGCTTAGGTAAAAAGCAGAATAGAGATAATATGCTTACATGAGGCGGAAGGTGTTCGAGTATGTGGATAAGTACGTTCGCTTTGGAGTGGCTTGGCCTTCGAGTATCAGATTGCTTAATGAATTCAACGAGGGGAACCGGGGTGTAAGGCTTTTTAGCTGCTTTTTGCACTCGAGATAGTTTGTAGTTGTGTTGGTAGGTAGTAGACAAGACCAGTTGTTGGACTTGTAGGAGAAAAGAAGAAGAAAAAGAGGTGTTGGTTGTGGGCCACAGTCTCTTGTTAAATACCTTTGCAAAGGTGTTTACTGATTGCACCCGCTTTCACATACCTCATTGTCGCTAGGTACTATGAGTCGAGGCGGGCACCATGAGCACATTAACACGCATGCCGGAGCGTGTCACATCATAAATACCAGGGTGCCTGGGGAAGTTGCTATGCCGATCGGGCTCTCGGCAGTCTGATACACTTCTTCCGGACTGGCATCGGGGCTCCCGCTCCGCAATATTGTGGTGACAGCCTACGACCAGCCGACTGAACGATCTTCCGGATTACGGGGCTCGGCCTGATCAAGCATCAGTGCTCTCGCTCGAGGTCAAAGCCCCTTTGGGCGGCAATTTCCTTGACTCCATTAAAGCTATTGTACTGGTACTGTGATGGTTTATTGGGCTTGTCTTTTATATACTGGGCTCCTTGGTAAATACGGAAGAGACAGTGTCCAAGGCAGGTCTCAATTGACGAGTAATTATATCGGCCCATATGTGTGAGCATGTTTCCTCAAAGGAGGCGCAACTACCCACCCACAGGAAAAATCACGCCAGAGCAGGGTATGTCGTAGAAGGCAACGGGGCTTCTATTGCTTGTCCACGTTACTTCCATCTTCTATGTGGTTAGCCTTATCGCTAGTCTCGTGCTGCCTAAACTATACACATTAACCTAGATACATGTAATATCTATTACGCTGTTGGTCACCTTCTCAGACGGTTATGATCTCCACGACTAGACTATGAAGAGGAAGTGAAAAGCCCCAAGTTGATCACAGATGGCCCAAAAGGAGAAGAAGGAGAAGTGGAGGGTGCGAGTTCCTCAATAGGTTGAACTGCGATGATAAAATATTCTACGATTGCTAACTTAGTTGTTACCTATTGATGCCTTTGAACTAAGCATTTCATACCTAGGAGATCAAGAATTAGCGGAACACTTTCTAGCTTAGATAGCTTGTTCCGAGACATAGTCGGCACTGAGTACCTAAGGGGTTATAGACATTAGGAGGCTTTTATTCAATTGTAAATGTGGAAAGGGTGGTATTGAGTGCTTTGGTCTGTAATCCAAACTGTGCTTCCTTCGGATTAGCGTTTTGACAGAGTTTCATGTCAACTGACACGAGGAAGATAGATGAAGGTACATGTAATTAGAAGAAGAAACAAAAACAGAGAAAACCCACATGTCTACCATAGTGCTTGGATCTCTGATATTACGGGAAGGGTGGAAGGGAATAAACTACATAGTATATGAAAGAAGCTACAAATTCTTCACCTACATCCATTGTAAGAACGATGCGATTGGATTTCTATAGAACTAGACAAAAGATATCCATTGGAGATTCGCATTTCATTGTTAGTTTAAAACTGCGGTCCTTCATGTAAATTTTAATATACAACTCTAAGCGGCTACCTTATGGTTGCTGAAAGATCACGATCCTTGTCGAAGCAGAGACGGCATCGTTTGTACAGGAGGACCTTGCCCGGCCTGACCGAGTCACGCTTATGCATTCAAAGATATTCAATTACCTGACTTTTGCAACTGCAGTTTCGAATTAGGGATGTCAAGATATGAGTCTTGATTTAATTGGTCCAGTGATAATAGAAGTGGTCGCGCATTGTGCCCCCAAATATTGAGGCGGAGGCGGCGTTGCTTCGACATTGCCAATATCACCTACAAGGCAGATTAAAACAAAATTAAGGGGGGTTTTCTAGCATAGAGGCACTGTTATAGGAATGGCGTGGATAATGTCTTGAGCGAGTTTATTCTTTTCTTTCGAGACCTTTTCGTTCAACATCATTTCTATATTTTCCAGAGACAAGAACGCATAGCTGAGAGCTTTAGTCTACCTTTGTACCACGCTCCATAAGAGTTTATATGCCGTTTATATGACTGAGCTATGTTGCTTTTATTCCTGTCTATCCTTCTAGTACGCATCAAAGCCACGACGCTAACTCTGGATTTATTCACAAATCCTCCAGCCTCGGGTAAAAATAAGGACTATAGCGGCAACCCGACGTACAATATCAACCAAGCGCTAGAACTGTCATGGAACATGAGCTTCGCAAGAGCGGATGTCTGGATATATCAAGACAGCAAACCTGGAGAAGAGAGGGCCTTAGTGCGGCAGGCCCAGTTACTAGGTGCGCATGTGCCTCGTGACTTTTTACGTGAAGATGGAATATTACCTGCATGGAACAGCTTAAAATAAGGTCTGGTTGACTTAGCTAATATCGAATTTGGGATAATTAGAGAATACATCCGACGAATCGCTAAACTGGATTGTATCGTACGAGGGTATGGACCCAAGCATTAACAATGTGTTCTACTTCCGAGTCTCAAGTTCCAGCGAAGACTACAGTACCTTTACTTCGCATTATTTCTGGATTGTCGGTGAAGAAGGCTCATCATCTGCGCCATCTGTACCTGTGTCTACGTCAATGTTATCATTATCATCGTCGTCATCGTCGTCAACCACGACGAGACTATCGACCACATTGCCTACATCATCATCATCATCATCCTATTCGAGCAGCACTGAGACGGCAGTTTCCACGCAGACGACACCATCTCCTTCCCCTGACACATCGACTAATTCCACTGGTAATAATGGGACAAGCATGGGACTCATAATAGCTTTCTCGATCTCCGGAACCGGACTAGTACTTGCTGGTGGGACAGTGATGGTCATGAAACGTGCAAAAAGAAGAGCACGCCAAAGTGAGAAGAAGACGGAAATACTACACGAATCTAGTCTTGGTAGTGACACAGCTAGTTCCAACCGTATGCCCGCCTCTAGGCACGGGACTCAGGAGCTGGAGGGGTATCCAAGGGCGGAGGCGGAGGGGGACCGAACGATGTGGGATCACCAGCCGCAATTTTGGAGGCACGAGATCAGCGCGGTGTCTCCCACACTTAGACCATCACAGCCCGCATATATACATTAATTAAACCCGATCTTGACGGAATCGCACAATACCTCCACCTGACTTGGCGAAAGACATTAATGATTAACAAGGAAATTAACTGATTTAATATCTCCTATATTATCTAGTCGACTTACGCGGGCAGGCCTTATATAGTATACTGCATAAATCCAGGGGAGCGTGTAATCATCTGCATCTTAAAGGTCCAACTACGTTGGAAAATATGTATATCTACCTCCTATCTCTATAATGAAATGAGGATAGTCACGACCAATACACGAAACGACAAGAAATTTATACCCAGAATATATATCAGATTCCAAACCAATAGATACTTTTTTCACACACATATACCTTAGGTACATAGGTAGGTAGGCACCTTAACGACGGGGATATCTAAGTACTCAAATGCCCAAAAATAGCCATCAGCTCCAACTCCATATCCGCAACCACCAACTACGCGGGAACGGAATACCTTAGGTACCGATATTTATAGTTTTAGGTTACCTGCCATTATTATTCTCAACAAACACTCCCCCCTGCGCCTTCTCCGCATCCGTCGCAACAGACACAGCACCCGAACCATTCTCATGGTGCTCAGCGGGGTGCGCATGAGCCTTATGCTCCTCGGTCTCCTCATACGCGATGAGCAGCTCGCCATGCTTCCCGTACCTCCTCGGCTCCTTCTCAGCAACATGGACGACGGTGAAGTAGCCCGCGGCGCCGTGCACCTTGTGGAAGATGGAGTCCATTTCCTCGAGGGAGCGGTACGCCGTCTCGGGGAAGAAGAAGTAGACGGCGGGGACCATGAAGGCGTTGATGGCCGCGAAGATGATGTACGTCTGGTACTTGATGTTGTTGAAGGCGACGGGCGTGATCATGACCACGAGGAAGTTGAAGATCCAGTTGGACGACGTCGAGAGCGCGTTGGCGGGCGCTCGGGTCCGGAGCGTGGTGATCTCGGCGGGGTAGAGCCAGGCTACGGAGAAAGGGGTGTAAGCAAAAGGGGGTATATGGAAGACTTTGAAATACAAGTAGATACTTACTCATTCCTAACCAACCAACAGCGAAGAACGTGTTGAAAACAAAGAGGAACGCGACAGCAGCCGCTTGAGCTCCCTTGTTCTCAGGTACCGAATTCACACCCGCCAGGATGGCCATACTGATAGCTTGCCCAGCAGCACCGAAGAGCATGAGCTTTCGACGGCCAACACGCTCAACGAGGAACACAGCAGGCCACGAAGCGATGAAGTACTCCGTGCCGTTGACGGCGGCGAGAAGTCGGGCCATGAAACTGCTCATGCCGAGTCCGCTGTAGATCACGGGAGCATAGTAAGTAATCAGGTTGATGCCGGAGATTTGCTGGAACATTTGGTTGACGAAAGCAAGCAGAGTTCGGTGGAAGTTTCTGTTTCATGGGGGGTAAGCGTCTGCGCATAAAATTTGTGTAAGCCAGCGTAGAAAACATACCGGTCCTTGTCCATAGTGAACAAATCGCTAAAGTGGCCCTTGGACATCTCGAGGACAGTCTCCTTAATAGCCAAAAACTCATTTGTCACCTCTTTGTCATCCGTGGATGTATCAGCCAATGCAGCAAGAACTTCGCGAGCTTCGTCTTCGCGTTCCTTCAGAATTAGCCATCTGGGAGACTCGGGCAGGTTCCAAATGAAAGCTAGAATGAACAGGCAGAATACGATCTGGAAGGCGAGCGGGAATCTCCAAGCGACGCTACTGTTGTCGATAAAACTGAAGCCAAGATCGATCCAGTAACTGATCATGATACCGCATGTGATCAGGGCACCTTCTATCATGACCAGTTTACCTCGTTTGTGAGCGCGCGAGGTCTCAGATTGCCAGGTGGGGACAGTGGATGTGTTGCCTCCGTTTCCGAAGCCAGTGATAATGCGACCCACGATAAGGTGCGGGAGAGTTGTGGCGCTGGCTTGTAAGATAGCGCCGATCACCATGATCGTGGTACCAAGCATGATCATGCGCTTTCGACCGAGAGGATTAGAGATGAAAATAGTAGTCACAGCGCCGACGAAGCATCCTAGGTTATATGCCGCAACGGAAATTCCTTGTGTTGAGGATCGCGTTGCCTTTTCCATAGAATCGGATGTACCGTCTGGATTTATGGCTGGGAAATCGTCAAGAAACTGGTGCATCGTGAGAATGCCACCCATTACACCCTGATCTAGCTGATATGTTAGGATCTCGATATATTTATATGCGACAGAGATCAATTACCGTATCCAAACAGCAGGAAATCGCATCCGGCGATAATGCCAATAGCATAGTTGAGCCAGTTGCCACGAAGGCCGAAGTATTTCTTCGCCATGGTGAATAGAATCAGTAAGATACAGCTGTTTGAGATTTGTTGAGCTGGATCAAGCTGAGACGATTCGATCCTTTCTATGGTAAATCCGGTTGCTTGGATGATGGGAGAGGGTCCAAAGATCGATCTTGACGTGGATTAGCACGTCAGGGCCCTATTTATATTTTCCTACGTTGATCGAAAATGCGTGACGGAGATTTTTTGCGTGTGGGCGGTGTTACCTTATGTATACCCATGTAATGCTTTTGCCGTCCACGTTGGAGACAACTCAGACAACTCCCACACACTGAAAAGAATAAGAAATAAAGGAAAAAAAGGTACGGGGAAGCCAATCTGTATGTCTAGACAAAGCTGAAGGGGAATACTCTCTATATATATATCTAATCCTTCTACCGTAAGGTTGATTACAAACGGTAGGTCAAAGTCAAGATATTACTGCGGTATAGACCCGCTCCACAACAACTTCAACCCCAAATCCTTGACGACAGAAACCGGGGTCTCCAACCAGCAGCTAGGGAAAAATGGAACTTGTCCTACTGAGTGGGGTCAACGAACCTGTCGGTTCTACGTACAGGGCATGGCGCGTACCTGAGCCGGCGAGATGCTGTCGTGGAATGTAGAGGACCTGACTTTCGGTGGTCCTGTCGGGTACTTTCTGGTAGCTGTTGACGATTTTGCGACGTCTGATAGGTAGGATTGGGCTTAGATGATTCGATGAAAACCTCATAGGAAGGTGTCAATTGGATGGTATGCAAGTCAGATCGCATCACCTAAAATCACCTGCAACATAGAGCTTTTTCTTACTGATGGGGAGGGAAAGTGGAGGACTTTCTCTACAGTAGCTTCTCTAGGGTCCTGAACCCCAGGAAAAAGACCCAAAAACCCAAAACCCCAATTCCACTCATTTGAAGGGGCCCCCGCAAAGCGACCAAAGCGACTAGATCGCCACGCTAACTTTGAACTTTGCCTAGCGTACCTACATGAAGCCGCCATCAAAGTTGAAGTATCCGGTTAAAAGAAAAAAGGAGACTGTCAGGCGAACGACGTTTCGGCGGCGACGCTAGAGAAACGACTCAATTGTCGGGTTTCCCAATTAGGCAAGCCGAGCTGGAATGTCGTTCAGTGGAAGCCTTACCATGAACTACCGTTATGACCAAGGTATAGCCAAGGATATAGAATAGAATAGGAAATTTTTGACGTAAGTAGAGGGAACGAATGGTGAGAAGATGACGTCTATCTGGCGGGGATCGTTTACTCGCTAGCGGGCTTATATCGGCGATAACGACTCTTTGGGAAGTAAGCAATTTCAGCTGTGTAAATTCTTGAAGAGGCTCTAGCTTGTGTATCCTTCATGTTTACTATTTGAAATGTCAAGAGCCTCCCGGAATAACAGAAGAGGAACTGCTCCGACAGTCATGTTGTCGTCAGCATTGACTAGTCTGGGGTATAGAAGGGCGCCTCTAGGAAATTTTTCTTTGATTCTGGGGTATTGGCTAGGAACCACCGAAACCACACGATGGACATGAGGATTGGGGAATCCGGGGAGGTCCGGGGTAACGAAATGACTAATTATTTCCACGAGGCTAGCCATGTCGCCACTTGTGGTTCAACCAGGTCTGGCCTCTTGGAACAGCTTATACTAGACATGATCCTTTGTTTTCACGGAATACCGAATCGGCAATAGCGAGTACTGCGCCGCACTGTATATTCGTAGTCTCATTTCTCTATTTCGTCGCTCTTCTATATGACTACACATATCTTCATAAAAACTGGTTGACTGTACTTACAGCCCGTTTTCAGCCTTGAACTTATCCCAACTCTCGTTGAGGGTGGCAAAAACAGTGGCGGCAATGAGTTTGACCTCCGTACTCGCGTCTTGCGGTAGCTGTATATTCATGTTAGCAATGGAGATGTGATAGAGTAGTAGATGGTATCTTTAAGAAATAGGGGAAAAAAAAATCTTACCTTGTCAGGATGACACTTAGCAATGGCTTTCATGTAGTGTATCTTGACCTTGTTCGCAACTACCAGCTCGTGCAAGCCGACTTTCTTCCATCCACTGCCTTCCCATAAGACCTGATCAAGGCTTCCGAGAAGAGCCCGTAGATTGTCCCTCTTACCATCTCGCCACGCGGCGACCCTTGCGTCAACCTTCTCGCTAAGAGCGAATTTCTCATCATCGGCTGCCTCGGCGGCCTTGTTGGCTTCTCGCAATCGGTGTACCGCCTCCGAGCTTTTCTGTGGTGTGAGATCGGATACGGCGGAGGGCTTCGGTCGAGGTTTGGTTACCTGTACCGGCTTCGGTGTAGCTTTGGGCTTAGGAGCAAGCGCTTTCTGGCACCGCTGCCGGCCAGCAATGGCGTTGGCACCACCAACGCCCGCCTCGACACATTGTTGCCAAACGTTCCCGGCGTCCGCCCATTTCTCCATCTGCTCGAGCGCTTCGGCTTTTCGACTAAGCGCTTTACCATATAGGTCCTTCATATCACGAAATTCTCCGTCAGGCAATGTAACTTTTTCGCCTTCGCCACGAGAGGGACCTATAATACCAATCGCAGCATCTGCATCGCCGACAGCTTGTTTAGGACTGCCAGTTTTCAGCGCAGTAAGCGCGCGGTTAGTAAGTAGAACAATGCAAAGAGGATGCGATTGTGGTATGCCAGCTAGGGAATTCGTATAACTTGTGTGCGCGGCATCGTAATCTCCTCGCTTAAAATGTGCAGTTCCTTCAAGACGATGCCGTGTAGAAGCTTCCAATACTGACGAAGGAATGGATGGTATCTTCCGAGTGGGTGGCGGTGGTCGAGTGGCGATGGGCTTTGAGGAGGCTGGGGTAGATGGTTTACTTGTAGAAGCTGGTGGTTGAGTAGAACGATGAGGCCGAGCTTGTGAAGATTGCGGAGCTGATTGGCCGAATAGTAGATCTGACTCAGGCTCAGGTTGAGGTACTGGTTGAGGCGTTGCCTTTTTCCTCCTTGCAGGACTGACATACGCCTGTGCGCTTTGCTCGTCAATAGCTTGCTTATTTAGACGCGCTCGGGGATCACGCGAGGCTGGCTGTGCTGCTTGCTGCCATTTAGGCGTCCCCGAAGAGTGAGCGGCGGGGCGGCTGGGCAAGGCCGGGGATTGATCTCGGGGAGGATGATCACCATGGCGAGGTTGACTCTGTCTAGATGAATGTCTTTCTGGTCGCATACCGGACTCTAGCATTAGAGCCTCATCCGTAGCAGTCTGAGACCCATTACCCCCAGAATGCGCTCTGTCTAACTGAGCGGAACGCATCCACTTAGGTTGGCTAGGATCCCCGCCCTCCTGGAAATCGGCGACTGCTTTTTGAACCTGCTTTTGTCCACTCTTCCAAAGAGAATTGGCTGTTTTGAAGAAGCTCGAGCTCATTGCAGCGGCCCTTTTCGAAAAGTCATCTCCAGAAGCAGGCGACCGGTTATCTCCTCGCGAAGGTATGTCATCATCCTGATCGCCGCTCATCCACGCAGGACCGCCACGGTTTCTAGATCGGTTATCCTCCCTTCTACTTCGTTCAGGAGCGGAATCAGAAGGAGTCTGCTTATTACGAGCTTGTTTATGTGCATCATCTAGAAGCCAGCCAACTGCAGCTTGAACATTCAGACCCGCCCCACTTTCTGTTAGACCTCGTCTTGCATTCTCAGCCGTAAATCCCATGTCAACCAATTCAGCTACTGCCTTATCGAACAGATCCGAGCTGTCGCCTCTTGGGGGAACATCGGGCTCAGAGTCTGAGTCAGAATCCTCAATCGGTTTGCCTGGTTCTGGCCTTACTTGAGCCGCCTGAGCCGCTTGAGTTTTCTGCCGTACCTCGTCGACGGGCTTGGCAAGATCCCCTAAAAAGTCATCATCTTCGTCTGCATTAGCTATTGGTTGCGCCTGTGTCTGAGGCTTCATCTGATTCAAACCGAAGGGATCATCATCATCGCCAAGCTCGCCGCTATTTGAAGTTGTAGGTTTATTCCATGCGCTTGCGTCAGTCAGATCGAGTTGGGCGGTGTTCGCCGGAGTGCTTTTCCCCGATTCAGGTGGGGGAAAGTGACTAGCATTGTCAACTTTGGTGTCCCTGTTGAACGCAGCGAAAAGGTCATCGTCATCATCCTTCTTATGCCCGTTTTGACCCCCTATCCCACTACCAAGTGACGGAACGCTTGGAGAGATAGTTCGGGATGCAGGCGTAGAACCCTGTCCCAGATTGTCCCAGAATTGGCCGCCTCCATATTGTGACTGTAGTTTCCGTCTTTCTTCCTCCTCTTTCTGGCGCTTCTGGGCTTCTAACTGTTCCTGTCGCTCTCGGAGGCTCAAGTTGGCGTTGCTTTTGGCGCCGCTAAAGTTCACGAGATTACTGAAGCTATCAGTGGTCGGCTTAGCAGTGTTTGGTTTGGTAGTAGTGAAGCCGGAGCCTTGTGCAGAGAGGGGCGTGGATCGGCCGGAAGGCTGAGGAGACGGAGTCGGACGTAGGCTCGGATAGAAAGACGGTGGGTTCATGGGGTTCATAGGGGGAGGTTTGTTGCTTTTGCCAGAGTTGGTCGAGGACCAATCAAGGCCGGAAAGATCGTCCATCGTCACGAAAAAAGAAATGAAGGTTTCGTCATATCAAGGATGCCACATTATTAAGTTGTGCCTACATCGGCGATGATGTTCAACTAGGAATCGTTTGCATGAGCTGTCGCATTCGAACACATCCAAGTCATTCGTGAACATTCAATGGGTCAAATGTGTGGCTGGTATTGACGATGTGGCTTGAATCACGCTATATGTATATGTATTATGTAATCAAACATTGAAGTCATACCCCACTATATGTACCTTTGTACCTATTATAGACATCCAAGGCACGTGTTCGAAGGCATGATAGACAGATGTATATATCTCAAATTCTTGATCAAATAGAGATGCTAGCAGGGTATTCACCATATACGGTACTTTTCATGACGCTGTTGGACTGCATCCTCGATGTTAGTTACTACCTAGTAACTAACATAGGTAGGTAGATCATCACATGCAGTTCTCTTCTCCGCTGATCCATATAGGAGCTACCTATGCTTGAAGTATCTCATATTTCAGGATGCTTGTGGTGATGATCCCCCTTTTAGAATGGGGCGATCAACATAGAAAAATGAATGCCCGGGTTAGGACTACTCGGCATTTGTAACGGATGGGGGTAACAAATCTCGAAACTCCGTATAAGATCGTCGCTGCATTATAGCAATTCACGGAACTCTTATGTCTCCTTGGCACGACACGCTTATGCGATTCCAGTAGGAATAATGAGAAGGCTGCTGAAACCACCGCGGCCATAATCTTGCCTGATAAGAATCCAAAGGGGAAAAGAATATGTGCAAACTATTGTTGCAATAAAATATACCCATGACAACAACCTTCTGAGTACATAATAGGTAGTTGAATGATGCCTCATGACATTCGGTTTAATTGCGATGGGCTGAACTACATATCCCGGACGGAACCAATCACATCGTGCGCCTACGTGTTCTTGAAAATTTCGATAGGTGGAGCATTTCGTCATCTCCCGTTGGAGCCCAAGGTCCCAAGGTACGCGCAAGGCGGATGGGGATTGTCGGATATGACAGGAGTTCTTGTGCCTCAAATTTGGGCTCCCAAAGTCTGCTCTTAACTATGTACGGTACAATGCTAGACTCGGCACTTTAGCTAAAACAGTATTAGCATCCTTCTAGAAAAGGAAAATAATCATCATTCGTATCATGGAAACGGATGGGGTTTTCGACTTCCCAGCATTTGCCATGCCTTTTCTGCGAGGATATACGGTAAAATCAATGATTACATGTAGAGAAGATACATGTACGGTATCCAGCTAATGTATGTCTCTGTCGTACAAAGTTGTCTAGTCTTCGGTATAGGAAATTTTAACGCATGGACCAAGCCTACATTCCCAAGAAAGTAATTATCAGCTTCAAATGCCATCTCTAATTGGCCAACTTCGGATGTTGAACCCTGAAACGGTTTCAGGAACCTGGAATTTCTCCTCTGCCCCTCCCTCGTTTAGGTGCCTGAGTTGGTACATGCAGGTACCTGATGCTTGGCTTTATTAGTGCCAGCGTTAAAAAGAGGTGCCATTCAAAGCCAATAAACCATCCTAAGTATACTCTTTCGCAAGAGTTCATTTCCGAAGGCATGAATACGGGGTATCACGAACAACTTGAAGCAACAGCGACATACTAAATTTTACATCCCAGACTTGCCCATTTACTGAGGCTAGGTGCCAGGTGTAGTAGGCGAGCCGCGCGTACATATAGTATATATACGATTAAAATTTTGATCAAGATAAAGGAGTTTAGCTAAGCGGGTATTGCCAAGGTGGATTACTCTCTTCATAGGACAAACAAGTTCTTGGAAGTCTTGGAGACCTGAATGCCCGACGAACACCGCCTTTTAGCACCACAGTTGCAGACGGGTGACCAAACATAGATCCGTAATGGCAGACTAGATAGACCGCCTCTCGGGAGGACAACTCGTTCGCACACGTGTTATGCTACACTACGTCCTCTCTCGGATTCATTTAAATTATGAAGCATATCTTAGAACAACACGAGCTACGGCAAGCGGCATCTTAATTCAGGCGAAATCAATACGAAGTGTATTATCTTGAGTATATGTGGATTTAAACCTTCCAATGCTGGGCGTTCTCTGATTGCGGGTAAACTGACGTACCTCAATATACATGTTGTACTGTATCTACAACGTCCAGTGTAACTGCATCTCTTGTTGGAGATTGGAGAAATGGGATCTGTCCCTATTGGGTTCTTCCTTGTCGTTCCTGCTTGTTCCTGAATTTCGGCCGCCAATAAGGAAAGAACCCCTTGATTATCTAAGAATGATACAACCTGGAGATCTACTTTTTATCCAATAAGCTGCCTAATCTTTGTTAGGTGGGGAATGAACGATCGTGCAGGGGCCTCAAAACCGAATTGTTCGCCTTACCAAGTAGAGTAAAGTACCTACTTTCTCCGTGTTACTTGAGAAGCGTCATCGGCTTTGTCTCCGGGAACATGGTAAGATTCAATTGTAAGATACATTGGATGTATACATGTATCTTATGTACTTGAATATGCAGCGCCGTTAGATGTGGATGCTATTAGCGGCGTTTGTACATAGGGACCGATTATTGAAGTTGAAATTATTGCAAACGCAATCATACATGTACTGAGGTAATCACGAGGGAGCCGTACTGATACTTGCCTAACGCCCCTATAATTTATGATGTACCCATGTACCGGATTGTGCCTACCCCGTACTGTCTCACGATGCTCAACCTCCTTATGCGACAAGTCCCCACCTACCCTCCCGCGAACTTAGCCCTTTCTACGCGCCACTACTTTTGAATATCCCCTTCGCCGCTCTCATCTTCGTCTCTACTTTTCGCTCCTTTTGGGTCTTCACCCTCATCACCGCCGAAGCATTCCACTCATTCATACTGAATCGACGGTTAACGTCAACCACACTCATTTACTCATCTGACTAATAGTCTAGACTTCCATCTGGATTATTTCTATTACTACGTTCTTTCCCCCTTGTGTTGATCGCATTCGTTTCGACTCCGAGCGCAAGCAAACATCCATCTCCATTTGGTATCTCGTCTTAGTGAGATTGGCGATAGGCAAGAAGCTTGGGCAGCGAACCGTCGACTATTTCGAAACTGAACGTCTAAATAGTTCAACATCAACTCGTGGGGTCCATTTTCGTTTCGTGCAGCTTGGTTCGGTTCTCCGCTTTCGCGCACGCCAATTACGAATATTGAAGTTGTTGTGAACGCTCTGGATAGCGGAGGGAGATTGGTAGGAATAGGAATTGGGAGAAAAGCCTCGCAAGGGATTGGCAATTGCCTTGGTTATCTTAGGTGCGACTTCTGGACGTTAAACAGGTCGACGAGGGGTGCTGGTCTAATACTCCGCAGCGGTTTGCCGACATCAACGCAAGTAGTGAAACTTGGAACCAATCGCTCTGAAGTCGACGTTACCGTACTACCCGAGTTGTGCTCCATCCGGCCATTGATACTGAGCGTTTGTCGATAAACAATAGGACCATACGGAGAGGAACGTAACACCCCCCCGAATTACAGCTTTACCCACTTGTGAATCCCATCAACTGCGCGTCTCTACGGTATCAGCGCACTGTCAATTTCGAACACCAGGAGCTCTAGATCAAGCCCAGCAATCTCAAGATGGCGATCAGAACCTTATCAGCCTTCTTCCTCCTAGGAACCATCGGGGATGTGTCGGCTTTCTGGCGTATGGAGTGCCGCGGCCGATCAGGTCTAGCTCGTATGGATCCGATTATGGATGTCGGTGTGGTGTCTCCTCATATTCATACTATCCACGGGTCTTCCGGTAGGTGCTTCGGATATTTATAAGCACATGATCGCCTGTTTTTGTTTTGAGTGTGTATGGCGTCGAGTCGGCGCGGATGAGTTGCAATATCTATGGGTTATTTACTAATCTGCCTTATAGGTTTCTCGCTTTCTGCGACATACGAGGATCTCGTAGGTGGTAATTGCACCTCATGCGCCGTAAAACAGGACCTGTCGGCGTACTGGACCCCCGCTTTTTACTTCCAAGATGGCGAGACTAAGGAGTTCACACTTGTCCCCCAAGTTGGAGGAATGCTTGCGTAAGTCGGATATTTGTTTTGTGCTATTACTACCTAGTCTCCTTACGTTTGATCCGCTTGCTCATATTCCACGGACCGTATCGTCCACGTTAAGCATTAATCTGTTTCAAATTTAGCACAACTAACATATGCACATGCTAATACCAAAAATAGGTACTATCTTCTGCGCGGAGATAACGTCACAGCTTTCCCTGCCGGGTTCCAAATGATTGCAGGAAGCAACTATCGCCGTGACTATACTGTTGGAGATCCGAAATCTCCCGACCCTCCTCAGTCCGACTGGGCCGCACTCAAGCAAACCAGTCAGACTGACTTGGAGCAGAGAGCGATTGGATTTAACTGCCTGGACTATACAAAGGACCCTGAGCCCTCGCTGTTCCGCCACTATCTCCCGGATAAGGACTATCTTGATGCCAACTGCCCCGATGGTATCCGTCTCGAAATGATGTTCCCTTCTTGCTGGAATGGCGAGACCACCTCAACCGATCACAAGAGCCATATGGCTTATCCTAGCTTGGTTGGGAATGGTGACTGCCCTGAAACCCACCCGCAGCGATTAGTTACTTTGTTCTACGAGACCATCTGGGACACCAACGCAGAGCAATTCAGGGGACGTCCGGGACAGTTCGTCGTTGCCAATGGTGACCCCACAGGTGAGCCAGTACTAGTCTAAAACATTCCTCCTGATGCAATGCTAACGAAAGTGAAAGGGTACGGCTATCACGCTGATTTCATGTCCGGCTGGGATGTACCCTTCTTGCAAGAAGCTATTAACACCTGCACGAATGACACTGGAAACATCCGGGATTGTCCGCTCTTTATGAATAACGGCCCCCTCCAGACCGAGGAGGAGCAGGGGGAATGCCAGTTCGATATGCCGCCAGTGCTAGCCCTAGAAGACGGTGCCGCAAAGAACCTGAAAAATCTTCCGGGTAACCTTCCAATTCAGTCTGGCCCAGAATCCGCTACTGCTGGCGCTGGTAACATCAACTCTGCGATATCTGCTGCCACCAGTTGGCTCGGCGGTGTCTTCGGTGGTAGCTCAACGTCTACTACATCTTCCAGCACTCCGTTGCCCACTCCTTCTAGCTCAAGTGCAGCCAGTATACCCACAGGAGGAGCCTTTATCGAGTCGGCATCAGCCTCTTCTTCCGCAAATTTCAATGCCCTCGCCGCTCCGACATCATCCTCAAGCCTTACTCCAAGCTCCGCACCTCCCGCACCAACAACTACTTCAGTCCCAGTGGCTACGTCTGAGCCTGGTGTATTCTACCAGGTTGTAAGCACCCAGACGATCGCGGACGGTCCTAAAGTTGAAGAAATAGTTTGGATGGAGCCTGTCGTATACGTAACGAAAGATTCCGTCACTACTGTAACTGTAGGATCTCCTACACCGAAGGCAAGACGTAGTCTGCATGGAAGACACCCTTGGAGACATCAGCATCACGGCCGGAGATCATAAAAGATCAACCAAGCCATTCATTTTCGCATTCGTTTCGGTGGAAATATTTGCTCATCAATAGGAATTGATGATGAATTTTGCATCATGTTTCAGGGTCTGATCCTATTTCACCCAGAAACTTTTTCGGTACATTGGAGGCTCTTTCAGGAAGAGCAGAAGCATTACGCGATTGATTTCAAGGCATCGATGCAGGAATAGCTGCACAAATCTCGCCATGCAGAGCAAAGCTGGTCTCGACCGGAGATGATATTGCATAGCGGATTCATATCTAGGCGTTTATCGAATAGGGGGAGATGGTGTCTGTTTGAGTCCTGATTTGAAGCATACTAGCATGCGTGGTCAAAAGATGCTCATTGCATTTGAGGGATGCATCTCTTCTGGCAAAGAGATCTTTGGAATTTTTTTCCCTTAGCCTTTTGAGTTATACGCGTATCGAGGAGCCATCTCATAAAGATCAATGAATGAACAAACAACTCACTAGTTTCTTTTGTGACTGATATGTTGAGTTGGTTGTTGCGATTTCGTGTCAAGTTGTTACTCTCACCTTTTACGCCGTTCGAGTCCAGCAGATGCCCAGCAGATACCCTCTCTTCCTGGCTCTAGTTTTAGAATAGATACCAATCTATCTGATTCTCTTTATAATAACGATGAAGCACGTGTGATGTAATTTCTTCGGGCCAAACCTGTCTCAGATGCCTAGCTTGGTGATATCAGCTGGAATGCGTTTTATTCCGCTGAGCGCTCGTAATATGCATCGAGATAGCAACGCATTCCAGTCGCAAATTCGGGACCCGCGATGACGCATTCCGAGATTCTCGAGACTTATGGCTATGGCTTATGTTTACAGTCAGTTCTGTCTTGTGCCCATTTGGGTTGGATTGGATTCTCCTTCTCGCTGGACATCGTGTTACGCCTCTTTTCTCTTCAATGTCTACGCGTGTCATTCGACTATATGCGGCGATGAGGAGTTTATCACTTTAATCCCTAATCTTCCTGGGTTGTATTGTAATCCGCTTACGAGACCCGGCATATACTAATACGATACATTGAGAGAAACTACGAATGTGTTTCGATAGACTAATCACTCCTATGAAGTCGGCGCCTAGATCTATATACCACGACACATAAACAATGTCGGATTTCAAATATCCCAGTATCGCAGACATGATGTCTCCCAGTTACTCCAAAGAACAAGCTGCCTCCTCTTCCTCCGGACCTACCATCTCCACAGGCGCCATAGCAGGTATCGCCGTCGGCGGTGCCGTGGTACTCTTCGCGGCCCTCGCAATCCTGCTCATGAAGCTCGCCAAGCGACAGGAGAGACGACGAGCAGCATCCGTCTCCCCCTCAGAGTTCCCCGAGATAGCCGCGGAGACCGGGGCCGGCGGGCCCAAACGGCTACGCAAAAGGAGCGTCGTCAGCGAGCAGCATGTAGCTATTACGGTAAACAAGGAGGACGATGAAACTGGGATGGAGGAGAGCAGAAGCAGGCGCTCGAGCCTGCAAGTCTCGCCTGCGAGAACGAGGCCGGGGAGCTTCTCGATGGGGAATGGGAGTGGAGGCGGAAGTGGAAGTAGGAATGGGAGTGCTCGTAACAGCGTGGATACGCAGATGGGAGTCCAGGTGCACAAGACGCGATCCCCGGATAAGCAGCGCGGCTACGGCATGTACCAGCACCGCCGCAAGACGTCGTGGATTGACGAGGATGCATTACACGGGCCGACGATCATGTGTCCGCAGAAGACGAAGCAGAAGCACAGGCGGAGGGTGAGCTGGTTCGACGGTGGGTTAGCCCGGTCTCTGAGCCGGCTCTCGACGAGAAGCGGGATTGGCGAGGTCAGTCCCACGCTGCCATACACTGAAGGCAGAGTCGTACAGGAATTAGACGCGCGTGTTGAGATCCCAGGAACGAGGGAGGCTTCGAAGAATGTGCATTCTAACGGATACAACACCGGCCCGCGGTCGAGCCAGCAGCAGCAACAGGTCAAGACTAGTCCGCAGAGAACGTACGGCCCAACCAGCATCAGCAATCCCAATTTATTGCCTAGCAATATAGCCCAGTCGCCTCCAGATATCGTCCACAACCCCAGGTATAGAGACAGAGTTTCATTCCAAGCCGCACAGCGGTTAGCGGGCGGAGCACGCCTACCCGCTCCAATCAATATTCCCCCACAAGGTCAGGGACAACCGCAGAGACAGCCGATATTAAAGCACAGCGCCACAGACACGGAGTTGACTGAGATCCTACGCATGACCGCCGAGAGACTGCAAGACGGAAACAGGAGCGAGAGACGGAAGACACTGATGATGCCGTATGCCCCCAGAAGACTGGCCAACGGGGGAGTCCAAGTAATACGTACAGACTTCAAGTATGAACCTTCGGATAGGGGGGAAATAAGTCCCGCCAAGAGTCACAAGAGCGCGCCGGCGACTATGTCGTATGCGGAATTGGAAGGCAGCACGCCGAAGATCCAATCGCCTCAAAAGCAGATACAAACGCCAAGGCATTCCCGACAACAATCCCACATATCGCGGATGTCACAGGGATCGATACTATCAGAGCCAGACAGTCTCGTTGCTCCTAAGCGAGAGTCGCTCTCGGGAGTGCAGACTGCGTTATCAAGTCCGAGTCGACATGCGAGGTCAACGGGGCCTACCCCTAGTCCACAAGGGTCGATCCAACAGGCGCGTCCATTTTCGTACGGCAGCTCGATGTCCTCGGCTCTGTCAACGCTATACAGCATGGAGGAAGCATCGATTCGGAGTCAGCCGGTCGGTGACTTAGTATTCGACAGTAGTCCGATAGAAAAGACAAAACGCACCCCCGAGAAAGTTCTTTCTGCGTTCGGCCCGCTTAATCTTAATGCGAACCGACAATCAGACTTAGACGGACGGATAAGCCCTAAACACCAAATTGAGGACGACGATATACCTGCGCCCTTAAGGATCCGCCGAGGCACCTTGGGGGGAACGGTTCCGCCCGATAACACGCCTGCCTCTCTACCTCCCTCTCATAAGAAGACGCGATCCAAAAGCCCGCTCAAGCGTATATCTTCCTTCGCAGCCCACGCTAAGAATGGCAACGACGACCCGTTCACTGCAGTAGCAATGCCGAGGAATCCTGCTCGCCTGTCGAAGGTTTTCTCTCCATTGCCAGCAGATCCGGCCAGCGGAAAAGCGGACCGGAAGCAGGAGAAACAGGAGAGTCATTACGAGAACACCCCAACACCATCACCCATCCGGAGGACGGCGATGCCTTCACCTCGGTCGATAATCAATTCTCCAAGTTACAAGCGCTCTACCAGCCCAGCGATCTCCGAAGCCGGATTATCGTCCGTCTACGACAGCTACACGTACAACCACAGCGAGCCGCAGCGCGATAGCTCGGGAGACAGCACCGCGACCATCATCCCCCCGCCCAAGATCATCGGATCCGAGATCTCGCCAGCCAAAGTAGCCAGTAGCATACCAGCCTCATTCCGGGAATCGCGCGTCAGTTTCCGGGTTCCCAACTACGGCCCAGGGAACAGGAGTTCTGTTGAATCGATCCTCTCCCAGCACGAGTCCCTCACACGACCGCAACCGCAACCGCAACCGCAACCGCAACCACCGGGCTCGCCGCTGCGCCCACGCCGCAGCATGCCGTCCGCCGAGTCCATGTCGATCTACTCGCAAGACGAAGACAGCGTGCCGCCGCTGCGCGCGTCGAGCACGCTCAGAGGCAGGAAGAGCGTGCGCATGTCGCACACGATATCGGAGCTGCGGCGCATGAACAGCCAGATCAGCACCATGAGCGACCAGAGCGTGGCCAGCACCACGCTCCCCGTAATGCGAGGCGGCGGGTCCAGTCCCGGAAAGCAGGGCGGAGGCGGGAGGAATTATCTCGCGTTGGGGGGAGGAGGCCTGAGAGATGGAGGTCAGCCGGGTCCACCAAGCAGGATCGGCCATAGGCGGAACAGCAGCGTCCAGAGAGCGCGGAGGGGAACGGTTGTGTTGCAGGGGCTGGACGCGAAGCGCGGGAGCGGAGGAAGGACGAATAGCGTAAGGCATAGTGGACAGCTCGTGACGCAGGCCGCTAAGTTGAAGCGCCAGGAGACGACTATTAAAAGAGCGAGCGTCGAAAGCTTGTACGATGCAGAGGGATTCCTGAAGGGTTAATGGCGGGAAGATGGCCTCGCATCACCACCCGGCGTCCAGAAAAAAAAACAGCAAAATTTTCCTTTGTTATGTGGATAACTTCCTGATACTAATAACCTTCATGTACACCATTTTGACGAGGCCGGATTTCGGCATTTCAACATTATCTTTTCTTAACCTATTGGGATTTATTTTGGTGGGTTTTCAGCATACAATTGGTGTATAAGGAGTTTAATATTATCCTGCGATCTCGGGTATTGCAATTGGGTTACCGAGTTTCCTAGCTGTCAGCCGATTCCGCGGGAGGCGTGGTGTCGTTGAGTATCTATCATATTAATACTATGTTAATATATTGTCATTCTGCTTCGAGGCCAAGCAACCGAGCTTACCAGTATAACAAGCTCTGTTTGATTCTGTATAAACTATCGAGCTGCTGTACAACTGTCTTTGAGAGGCCTCGGGGTTTGGACAAAGGTTAATCCCCCCAACCAGGAGCCCGTGCGAGGAAATAACCCGTTACTGGGCTACGGGCCTAACCATCGACGTCCGACTCGATTATTCGGTTCGCGGGCGCTTCGAGTCAACGTCTTCGCCATTCTCCAAACCGTTGGCGCCGTCCTCCACCTCGTCACGCCCTCGAACACGGCCTGCACCATCTCCAAGCTCGCCACTCACGCCATCTTCTCCGATCCAATTGCCGTCCTCATCAAAGTATTGGTTGACATTGTCGGCGGTGATCCAGCCAGAACTTCCTGGCATCGGAGGTGGCAGTCCGCCATTAATATCTCCTCTAAAAGCACCAGGCAGTCCTTCTATAGCCTCGCCTTCGGCACTTCCTTCAAACACGATCCGGTCGAAGTCGTCTCCCTCATCCTCTTCGTCTTCTTCGTCTTGTGGATCAGGGTGAAGATTCGAGCATGCTGAAATTTGATTGAAAAGTGCTGTGGTCCTCTCGCTGTTCAAAGGGTCGACAGTTGACGCCTCTGCAGAAGGTTGCTCTTTTGGCAAGGGCTTGTATGGGATGAGGGTGAGCTCGATTGGATCGAAGGTCTCATCATCGTCTCCACCCGAACTTGAGAACTCGAGTTGCATATAGACTCCAATAAACTTGAAGGATGCGTCATCAGGCTTCTCTACATGACGGAAGTTCTTGATGGCATGGAGCGTAATAGCTGGGTAAGGGATCTCTATGCCTGTTCTGCTCTTATGGGAGAACAGAATTAACTTGCTGTGGGTTATGCGTTAGCAAATATTCCTTCACACTTGATCTTCATTAATGCTTACTTCGATGCAACGAATGCTTCAACTTTCTCCTCGCGCAAATGCTTTCCGTAGTTGTTCTCAAGCGCGTAAGACTCAGGTGGACTAGGGCTCAGTGATGCACTGTCATTTTCCGACGGCTTGGAAAAGAAGTACAGGCGCTCATGTTGCTCTGCCGAGACCCAGGCCTTGACGTTCTCATCATGGTAGTAAAGAACGGGCTTTCCGTCGAAAAAGGTATCCGGCGTCTGAGCCTGGTACTCGCTCAAGGGCTGAAAATCGGTATCCGCCGAAGGGCAAGTCCGGATCACCGTTGGGGGTAACATGGCCCTAACAATGGTCTGCAGCAACTAGGAATAATAAGAATTTGAATAAGAATTTTCACTCAATTCTTATTCAGATCGTCTATTTTTCCTTTATATAAAGCACCTGAGTAGCCCTATTAGCGGCGGCAATTGAAAGAAGCCGTTATTCAGTTCAAAGGTTGTTTTGGTGTACAAAGGCTGGAGCTGTGTGTGTGTGTGGTAAAGCCGCCCGGCGAACCTTGGTACCCATGAAAACCATGATGACAGCCCCACTTTTGACAGCCGTGCGCTATTTCACAGCGTTATGAGGCGCTATAAATGCTATAAATAAATGCTATAAATACAGCGTATTACAGTGTATAAGCTCTCTATAATGTGAATTTATCCAATCAAAACACAAGCCTCACATCCACATCACGTGATATATTTTATTCGTCTTTTATCTGGCCCTGATCTTGCAGAAAGATAGTGACATCTATAACACAAGCATAAGAAAAGCAACAGCGGCGAAGAACTTAATCGATGGGATGAGTCGAGTGCAACGTACATGTAGCTAATAGACAATTAATAGCAATGTATATATACCTATGGATTGTATATGAGTATATTACCACATGAAGTATTACTTAAGATCCTACATCTATTAAACCGTTCATGCGTTCGTAGCATACCTTAGCTATGCCCCGAGTTTTCTCCTAAGAGACATATATGTTCAATTTCTAAGGAATAGGAGGCTTGTAGATATCTACAGTAACATCCCGAGTCTTGATGCCTTCCTCTTTATCGTATGAGCCATCAAAGACACTTGCTAACCATTCTATTGCTCGGTCTTGACCATTCACGATCTCCGATATGTGGCCACCAACCGTGTTGCGTTCATACAGGACAGAGACGTTGAACCGCTTGTAGTGCTCCATGTGTGCGTCCGTGTCGGCAATGGGCGTTAGCTCGTCCCCAATCGCCTTGTAGACAAAGAGTGGAATCTCCGGCGCACCGTGGTAACCGAGCATCCACTCGACCATTTTGATCTTGCGTAAGGCTGGGCACGCTTCGAGGTCAGCCTCACCGCCAACAAAGTATTCGAATATGTCCTGGCCAGCATATGCCTGGAAGGCCTGAAACGAATCCATGTCGCGGCCTTTGAGGAAAGCGGTCGCGTTTTGGGGACCTTCGGTCTTGAGGCGACTGCGTAGGTAGGTGTCCACCTCGGGATATTCATTCATAACACCAAGCAATATGAGAACAAGGTTGCCCATGTAGGGCGTCTTGTTAGTGACAGTATACAAGGATCCTACATTGCTCACTAGACCACCCAGTGCGGCCCCTACAAAGCCTCTCGCTAGCTCAGGAGCATATTGAACTTGTAATTCGGCGGCTTTCTCTGAAGCGATTGAGCCGCCGCTATATCCCCACATTGCGTATTTGAACTTGTCTGCGCTGCTAGGTAATGGAATATCTGGGTGGCCAGCCAGGGAGAGCACAGCGCGAATGCCATCGAGTGTCGCATGGCCGGCCTGGACAGAGGCTCCAAAGGCAGCGCGGGGGCCTTCGAAGTCGAGGATGGTGACGAACCAGCCACGGTCAAGCATTATGTCAAACTGCTGATGGCCGGGGGGGATACCGTAATTGTTTGGTAGCGGAGGTTCGAAGATACGGTACGAAGGCCCCCGGTCGATGGTAGGTGTATTGTAGGCCATCTGGTAAGAAAGCAGGGCATTATACCCGGAGTGGACGCAGGGCTTCTTGGGGATTACCAGAGATCTGAAGGATCATTAGATGACTAGATGCTTAGGAGAGACAAAACAATACATATGTTCATTATGAACATGGCACAAAAGAATACTCGGGGCACTTGCGTCACTGCCCATGTTGGTTGGTATCGTGAGCCAGTGGTACGGTACAGAATATGATAGGCGGCAGCGGCATTGCTGAAAACGGTGGGTTGGCCTGGGACAATTCGAATCCGGAGGACGGTGCCCGGAATAGATGCTTCAAAGTCAGTCGGAGCAGTATACCAGGGGTCTTTAGATGGCAACAAGTGATCCGACCCGGTACTTGAAGTGACCTCGACTGTTGATGGAGTCATGTTCGAAATGTTCCGGAGAGGGTGTACTCAATGCTACCCAGACGCTGGTATTGGCTTACAGCTCAATTTATACCGTCTTGTACAACCAACAATGAGGGGTTGCTGCATATGTAGTGTTGTAGTTAGGGCTGACAGCCAGAGAAAGACAGGGACCTAGCAGCTTATGTAGCACTCCAACGGCGCACTCGGGATTGAGGCTTACCAAGCGATCCTCGCATTTCTCGCCGAGCTAAGGCTGCAAGAAAGAAAGGATTTCGGAGCCGGATGTCACCTTTCGGCTTTCATCAGGTTTGTGCCGTACACCTACCTCTTAATGGGCTGCATCGTGGCTAATAGCAGGTCAAAGTTGTAGTTAGTGGGCTGAAGAATTGTGAGTTCTGACTGCCGAATTCTGGCCAAAACACCTTATGTTAATTAGGTACTTCAGGTTGTATACACAACAGGAAGCACAATCTTCAGGGACGATGGTACCGCGCCGGTGACTAGGACTAACACACAAGTAATGTACGTTATAACCCAAGGAGACAGAATCGGGATGCAACCGGTAGCGTCCCAAGTGCGGTAGCTGTCACACGGCTAGTGTATCATGGGACAGCTTTAGGCGTTACGCACTCAAATTAATGCGTTCAGGATTGCCCGAGGGTCGCCAAGATACCAACTATCCGTTATACATGTTTAGTAACGCCCCAAGCCCGCATTTCTGCTGAACACGGACACCTTGTTACCGGTTCTAACGTCGAGGCCGGCTTACATGTCTCGCCCAGTATCTTCTCAGCCAAAGAGTTAGCGGAACTAGGCAACGACAACTTTAGCATTCCCGCACTGCCTGAACATGTACCGTAAGATTATACCGACCCCTCATCACCCTCATCACATAGGGGAATCGACACTACCACTCGTCTATGATTAGTCTACCTCGATCGAGCACATCCTTTAGCACCCATCATCCGACGGTCCCACTACTTCTCTTGGTAACATCATGATGCTCTCGAAACGAAGGACAACCACGATCTCGACTTGGGAAAATCTAAGCGTGGCTCTTGCTCGCAAATCATGAGTCCGTAAAGCATCCCATATCGACGAGCTATGTACTATGACAGAGGTATCCCATAGTTACCCGGACTGCCCGGACAGCCGGACCAGGCAGCGGAGTGGGGTTTATCGCCCCCTGAACCTTTATCTTATCGATAATGGGTTCAGCGCCACTCGTATTTTGCCAGCTGCCTGAGACAGTCAATAATTTCGACCTTATATATCACATCCCCAACCAACACCATCGAGTCCAGTCAGCAACAACCAGCAATTCGGGATACACATGTCAAACGCCGGTTTAAGGCTCCTAGAAGGAAGAAGGCTTCCTTTACCATATCAGATATAGCACCATTTTAAATGCGCACTCGCCAAAATGGTCACAATGCGCGATGACCGTAAGCAACCTCAATCCCCTCTCTCCCCTAACTCCCCATCCATTTACGCCCCAGCCATCACTAACACTACATACCACAGGCACCCACCCCCTCCTAGCCCAAGTCCCCCTAACCGTCTCCCCCTTCGTCAGCCTCCCCACAGCCGCCACCCTGCCCTACACCTACAAAGCCATGCCGTCGACGTTTCCCCCGCCCGCGAGCGGCGTAACCGGCGCCAGCGACGAGAAGGTCAAGTACGTAGTCGCGACGTCGGGCCACGCCGCGCACCCGGACGACATCGTCGCGTCGTGCAAGGCGCTGCAGGCGCACCTGGCCCGCATGCAGGAGGACTCGGAGCGCATCCTGCGCGAGCTCGAGGACCGCATCCGCGCGCGCGAGCTGGCCGAGAAGAGGCGCGTCGCGCCCGGGTGGCTGGACAGCGAGGCGAGGCTGCTGGAGCCGGAGCGACGGCCGGATTCTGGGTCAGGGTCGGGATCGGGATCGGGATCGGGATCTGCGGTTGGGTTGGCGGAGGCGGATGTCGCGGGGCAGTTTGGCGAGATGAGTATTGCGGATCGGAGGGGAGGGGAGGGCGGACTGGGCGGTGCGGTGATTAGTGAGATGGCGGTTGATCAGGGCGAGGAGCTGGATCGTGCGTTTGGTGGCTTGAGGTGAGGCGAGGCGAGGCGAGGCGAGGGACGTGATGTAAGATTGAAGAATGGCATTTACGATTTATGCGCACCTCACGTCGTTGTGCATGTTGACTTGCATATGGGAGCTTAGCATACGGTTGGGGCGTTTCGGAAGGTGATCGAGGATTATAGTCTTGCCGGAGTTGAATTAATCATCTTCTATTATATAACATCAAGATAACTGCATATATTTCGATGAACATACTTTGAGCATTCCATACACTATAGTATACGGTTCGTGACCTATTATGAGGACCCCTTGACATAGAATGCCCCCTTTGAATAACCGTTGGAGTAACCAGCCCTGAAATATATGCAGCTAAGTCTAAATCTAAATTATAGATATTACAACGGGGGAGGTCCAGCCTTCCCATCAGGTTCATTTATACAAGTGCAATTTCCACCCCATTTTCCCTTTTCCTCCTATACCCTATTCCAACAAAGTTATACAAATCACTCTTCAACTCTGGGTCTCTGAGAATTCGAGCCCTCAAGCTCCTCCTCGGCTTTCCTCTTCTTCCCGGCATCCCCGAGTTCTTTAGCACCATCCGAGTCCGGTACATTCTTGAGCATGACCAGCTCATTGTACAGATCCTCCCCTAATAGCGCCTTTACCTCCTCGCATCGGAGACCTTTAACACGGGCTTCATAGATGGAAAGTTTGACCTTGTAGTCTTCCATATCCTTCTGGAACTCTTTCCCTAGCTTAGTCACAACCAACCCGTGTGGTGAACGCGACTTGTCAGTTCTGCATTGGAAGAGCTCAGGTGGCAATAGATTCTCTAGGTGTCGTCGCCTCTTCTCAGCCATACGAAACACATGTTTTTGTGCTTCGCTGTCCTTAAGGAAGGCATTGAGTTCATTGCAGTCCTGGCACGGCTCACCGCACTGTCTGGGCTTGTGTGCCCAGCCTCGAGGAGCATTTGGAGGTTTTGGCGGATTGGCGACGAGTATGGTGCGGAGGAGGGTCATATACATATTTTTGACGGATTTCAGTGGCGGGACTTGGTGTTTTCGCAACACCACTGTTAAAGATTCCAAGAACTGCTGAATTACGGCGAAGCAAGGCAAGCTCTTGGTCTTTGGCTTCGGGCAGGATTGATGTATGTTAGTACAACTCACGTCGAGCAGTTGAGTCGCCTGCTGAGATAATCCCATATCGAAGGCCTGATCAATGACTTCTAGGACTCCTCTGGCCAATGACGCCTCTGTGCTCTTAATTCCGTGAGCTACGGTCGACCCACCAGGGTACGGGAAGTCCCCTATTTGTAAAGCAATCTTCTCTATGCTACCCTCTAGAATGCACTGAAAAGTATCCGTAGCGTTTCTGAGCATTTTAGTGTTGCGCTTATCATATACGGCTCGTAGTAATGCACAAATAAGCTGCTTAGAACCACGGCTCGCTAGTATTGGCGTGAACCTGATTGATAGAAGAAAAATTAGTCTCTTGTTATAAACCATAGTTCACCATAATTTTTGAAAATGGCAGCACGTACCAGTCCCTCAACCACGATATGTCGCTGGATCGTGTAAAAAGTACACAGATTAAAAAGTCATGATCATCCGAGGTCAATGAGCTTTTCAACTCGACCATCTTCGCTGGAATTGGAGTCTTCCACTCTTCAAATGATGGCCTCAGATCTTTTAGGTCATTATCTTGGAATAAAGAGTCCAAGTAATTCAATGTTTTCTGGAAGGTTGTCAAGGAAAGCTCAGAAGTCCCCGTAACCAAGTCACTAAGCCTACACGTGGGTTAAAGTAGGATCATAATGTCTGGAATAAGTAATAACGTACCAAAAGTCCCAGTCCGGGGTTTGATGGGCATCCTTCAAATGCCTTTCTTTCGCGAGCCGGACTATAGTTTTCAGTACTTGGTGTCGAACATCTGCACTTTCTAGACAAGCACGAACAGCCCGCCGGTACAGCCTCTTGTTCTCCAATCTAATAGCCATGTCTAGAATGTCAGATAAGAAAATGCCGTCTGGAGAGCTTTTCTTCAGAGTTTTCCCAAGCATTTCTATGAGAGAGTGGCGAAGAGGTTGGTTGTCTGACCCGTCACTTAAAGTCTGTTTGATGAGACTCATTATAGCATGGGGTTTAGGCCGATCAAGAAAAGAATGGAGTTTGTGTACAGGTATTATAAGGACGACCTAAATAGGTGGTAAAAGTCAGAAGCGCCGAAGAATTAGATATTGACCATAGAGAACTCACCGTGTCATGATAGCGAAGAGTTGACGGCATACTTTCGTTACCGGTAAAATCACCTTCATCTTCACTGTCAGCGTCTCGGTCCCATAAATCTATGCCAAGAATATCTTCCTCATCTATCTCCTTGTTATCGCAGACAGTTTGCCCATCGCAAGTCTTCACTTCTTCGAGCTCTGTTTCGTCTGCTTCGGCATCGGCATAGTATGAATCTCCACTTTCCGTTCGAGTCATCCTAGCAAGAAAGATTATGAAGCCACAGTCTAAGCCAACTTCATGTAGACTCTGGCACACGGCTCTGTCCCGGCCTTTGAGGTTCCTCAAGGACAAACTGGATTGCGTATACTTGTGTTCAAGCATATATACGAGCTTCTCCTTATACGGGAATGCCGATTTCCACTTAGTGAGGACTGCGCGGAGATTGGCCAATTGCTTACCGACCAGTCCCGCAGACATCCGAGCGCTACCCTTGTGAATGATATTGTAAGTCAGTACTAGACGGTACCCAGACTTAAGAGGTTTGACCTCATGAGTGACATCGGAGAACCAGGCGAGACTCGATAGGCCGAAGTCAGATGCTTTGTCGGTATCGAAGACGTAGCTCTTGCCGCCGTGGGACAAATGGACGCTCCCGCCCTCATGCTTCGAGGGAAGGCAAATTACCAGCGTTCCGATCATGCCTGGAACCTTTTCAGAGTCTTTATGACGCTTGAAAAATGAGCCCTCATCGTATAATAGCAATTTATAGGGCTCTGCTTTCACTCCCGACATAGCTAAACTTCGCGAAGCATCGTCTAATAACAAGCCAATGAAAGCTTCCCACTCAGGATTTGCACACCTGAATTGGCTGTGATCCAGCTCCCAGGTCTTCCGTACTGAGGTATCGACCACCGTCTACGACAACTGTAGTTAGTGATATGATTGCCTGGAACCCATCGGCGGCACCAAGATAAGACATTGCGCAAATGAAATAGTGGAAATAACTATCTTCTCAAAAACAGAGCCATTCAGAATAGGTACCATTATGGAAGCACATACCTCATCACCCTTGCCAAAGGGAGCTTGTCTACATACACCCCTGATCGTCTCAGCATCGCGCGGCACCAGAGGCAATGGGATCAGTGTGTCCGCAACCATCAATCCAGGATTGACATAGGACCCATGTTGATTCGATGTAGCAACACGACCGGCAGTTTGGATCTTATCGAGACATTTCAGCAGGTCTCTCTTAAGCTGGTCAAGGTCATTCCCCACGAACTTGTAGTCGCTACCAGAGTCGTCGGAAATCTCGATCGGGGTTCCAGAAGCGCCGTTCATGGCTAGTCTGTTACTATGTTAATTACTACTTTGACTGAGACCGGTATGCTGACATAGCAAAAAGTACACTAGGAAGAATGAGTAAGTAGTATGTATATAGGAGACGCGCATAGATCCCGAAGACGCGTTTGAGGGTCCACGCACCGAAGCATGCTCCCCTTACCCTAGCAGCCCTATCCTGGTCTGTGGGTCTCGTTAGCGGCTGTTAGGGGCGTGGGGATTTCCACTTTTAGCAGCCCTGGAGGTAATCTACCGTAGGGCGGCCAGTGACTTCTCTCCTTCACAAACGGACACAGAGCAGACAATCTACTTGTTCATCTTAATGTTTATACTAAATGAATAATTCGCATATTTTTTTTTTTGGCGAATCTATCAAATCCCGAAGCCTATACACTGCGTTGGACTTGCGGCCGCCGGTAAGACGAGACGAAGGCACAAAATCACGCCAAATTCAGACGCTTGAAAGGAGTCTCTCAAGCGGCCCCGGGGATCGTTCCCCTGGGAAGCTAGTAGCTCGAAGTTGCCATTCATTAGGATACGAATTTACTAAAAAATAGGTTAGCATTAACCTCAAGAAAGTGTAGAAGCGACATACCTCATCAAACGATTCATTATTTCTGCAGAATAAGTCGCTATGCAGGGCTCTGCTGACGGTTCTTGATGTTGCCCGCTGAGCGCCCAATCACACTCAGAAGCTGATTATCATAGGGCTGTCCTAGGCCAGACTCTGGAGGAAGGTTTTACTCTCACAGACGACTCCCTGAAGCCTCAAGGCCTCTCCCGCAGGGTACCACCCGAGTGGTCAAAGAACCATTGCTCAAGAGAATCGGGACGTTTCCGCTTTTCCTTCTTCGGCTCTTCCTCGCCACTGTCCTCCTCTTCCGCCTTCGCTTTCCACTTAGTCAAGCCATTCTTGAGTAATTCCTTGCCCCTAGTTGGGAAACTTAGGCTCCTAATAATCTTGCTATCTGTTGATTGGGGTGTGCTAGATCGTCCACTCTCGCTACTCTTCGACTTTGACTCCTAATCATGAGTTAGTGGAGAAACCTATATATATTGCCCAGATGTCGGCTTACCCTCCGGGCCAGTTTAACAATATCCGGGATTCTGTCCTTGACTCGACCCCATAGTTGTTGTCTCCTCATCAGCGTCCTGGTAACTCTGGCGAGTTTGGGATCTTTGGTTTCTTTGCTGCCATCCTGCTTGTCAGGAGGATGGACCTTATCAGCCTCTATAGTATCTTGTTGCATCTCGGCAAGTGCCTTCGCCTTCAAGAGGATTTTATTTGCTGACCTTTGAAGTCGCGACGGAATGACAGGTTGATCCATTACATTAGGATAGAGGCTAGAGATCTCGGCCAGGAAGTGATATTCCTGTATTCTCAATTGTAGGGTGGGACAACAGGGCGGTAAATCGATCCTGATGTGGTCTTGGCGTGAATGGTAAATAAACCCATAGAAATGTGAGGGTTAGTTCTGCAAAATCCAGGTTTAAGGTTAAAAGGACTATATTCATTCGTCAATGGGATGTTTGCTTAACAAAGCCGTCAGGACCACATAGGTAGACGTGTCATGCACTGGCGTTGCTGTGAGTAGCTTCAAACCATGCTAACCTTACAGTTGATCCAATCAGAGAAGATGCTTACAGATCATTGGCCAGTGAATCCGTTTGAAGTAATGTCATGGTACAATACTCTTAGTAATCTGATGGCATAGAGTAGGAGTCAATTGTAGTTAGTTGCGTGACTGTGACTACTCAGACACCGCCAATTCTAACTGCACGTGGTCTTAACTTAGGATCATATGTCCGGCGTGGGCATCTCCGCTTAACGAGTTTTCACAGGCACTGTACTAACCAGATAACATGAATCTTGAGGAGCATGATTGTGACCTAACCTACAGAGACCTATAACCTTGCCAAAGTCTGTTAGTTGGCGTCCTCGCCCAGACCATCTGAGTAATACTCGAAACTCTGCGGAATATCGATACTGGATCCATCCCCAACATCTGGATCTACCTCAGCGGTGGTAGTCTGTATGCTCTTGCCCTGATCACCTTTCAACAGTCTTGTCATTTGCCGAGCCCATTCCCAAGGTCGCGCCTTGCCTCCAGGTAGTCCGTTGAAGTACTCCCAACCCATCACACCTCCGAATTTCGAGAACTGACGATGTAGCAGTGCTAATGTTGGCCCCAAGGTTTCGAAGGGCACGAAACCAGGCCCGTTCTCAGGAGTTGTCACAAGGCCGACGACGACCTTCTCCGGTGGCCAACCTCTCGCGACGCACATCTCGTACATGACAGGGTTGCTAGCGTCGCCCCATCCGCAATAGAACTGAGCATTGTACCAAGCGATTTGCTTACCGCGCATTACCTCGAGCGCCTCGTAGTCGAAGCCGCTCAGATTGCGCGTCGGGTCAAGAAGAGCCGCCGCGACGGGAGCGAGAGTGATGATGAAGTCGGGCCCGAAGTCTGCTCTCAGCCTATCGATAAGGCGCACGATACCCCCGAGCGACATTTCCTCTTCGACGTCTAGGTCAAGGCCGTTGAGGTCTCTTTCCTTGATGAGATCGTAGAGCGGGCCGTAGTACTTCTCAAACGTCGCCTGGTCCTGGTCTAATCGCATGTAGGAGCCCTTTGCCGCGCCGCCCAACATGCCAAGGACCTTGATATCGCTGGCTTGAGCGATGCGCATCTCCGCCCACATTGTGGTATATCGCGGGTCCGAGGGGGTGTGGTCATTGAGTGTCAATCCATTCGGATCCTCATTGATGTGGATCGCTGCTACAATCAAGTGCGTGAGCGAAATATCAGGCTGTGTAATCAAGGGTAGTATTGAGATAAGATTGCCATCACGGTCGTGGATGGTTTGGTAGTACAAGATGATGCGAGGGGTTGCCCGCGCCGAAGGGGACGCCATGGTGATTTAAACGAGACTTAAGGAAGGGGGGGAAAAGAATAGAATACTCCAAAACGAGAGTGACAATTAGGGATGGAAATATAGAATATGTCGCAACCCCTGCTTCAGCGTGCTCAGCCTCATCGGCCTCGTGGGTGAGGTGGTAGGAAAGGAAAGCTAGGTCTGAAAGCCAAAAATTGGGGGTGACGACTGTCAAAATAAGCTTGCAGGATTGGGTTGGCTGCTGACTGTTGTAGAGCAGTCCTTCCACCACAGACAATATTAATTTATTGACATCACAGCCTGAATTATACTCAGAATCTATCGCACTGATTGAAGTCGATGTTTTCTCCTTTCCTTTCATTTAAAGTTGTTGTTTTTATTATTGTGGCAATTGAAGCAATTTCTCTCAGATAAGCACCTAGGTTATACTTTGCTTACACTTACCCTATCAAAAGTCACCACAAACTCGGCCAGATACACCATAGACACGAAATTGGTGGTTCATTAAGAATATTGAAGAAAATCTCAATCTTCAATGATTTCTGCCACTGTGTGTACATACCTAGGAGGTACTTCTGCCCACAGCTCGAATCAGGGAGGTGTTGTATGAACGTTATAGTTCCCGAGGATCTCAACACCTATAAGAGGTATCTAGTGATGCCAAAAAATCCAAAATCGAGTACATGATTCTTAGGGGATATGATATTTCTTCATTTTAAGGGGACAATCATATTATTTATTTTAAGTCGTAACCTCTCAGTGGCAAGGGAAGAAATTATCCTCTGGTAGAACACCTATTAATGTATGATTCTCCGGCTACGTAGGGATTATTGACATGATTTTTCATACATTATAAACTTAAGCCGGCCATGATTATTACTTAGTATTAATACGTAATGTTATGAAGTTAAGGCGAAACTTAATAGTACCGGGTTGCCCATTTTCGGAGAGCGTTTTCAAGACAGACGGTTTTTGATTTGGGTACATTGGTATATAAGTCGAGAGCCTATGAGAGTGAATTTCTACTGTATGTATATGAGGTAAGTACATGTATGCGCAAAGACATATCCGGTGCTTCAAGCCTCATTGGTAACATTGAAGTGGTACCTATAAAACGGGAATTGCAAAAATGCCTACCCTTTTATCATGAATTTATATTATGGAGACAGCTTTTCAGTTAGCAGGTTTATCATATGTTCGGGTCTCTCTTGATGCTCGTATGTAGAGGTTGTCAAGTATAGCTTACTAAGTCAGTTGACTTTCACGTTGCACAAAGAATAAAAAGGGGCTACAGGCTCCATCAGTACCTGGACTATAGACATATTCCATCTTAAATGTCTCATCAATATAGCGTACTCTTAACAACAAGAGTCAAGTATAAATACAAGAGAAGGGATGGAACAGCGATAAAGACGGTCTCTTTAATGGCAAAGCTGTGTCTATCACGTAGATTCCTAAGCCAATTCAAATTTGCGAGAATAATCTATTGATTAATTGCTGCCCTATATAGCCCGGAATGTCGATGCCGAGTCGGGGCGTATCGGAGCTAGCCGAAGTCGGAAGATTGTGCCGGTCTTTGAACGTTGAGCGAACGATAACGTCATCAGCCCATAACATTACCACCCATCCATTTTGGAGTATAGGGCATGGAGGCCTGTATTTCAACTAGGTAGTTTTGAACTATAAAGTACCTACATAAGTTTAGACGAGTTTCTTTTGAAAAAATACTCAAAATATTGTGAGAGACTCATGAACTATTCTAGAAGAGACTGGGGTACGCAGGATACGCTAATGTGTCCAATATCCATTTTCTATCATAACAATCAATGCTTGGTCCCCATATTGAGGGTCTTGAATAAGGGTCTAGGCCCATTGTTCACTTGCATGGGCTGGACCCACTGAAGAAAAAGTCTGGCAATTGCGCCCTGTAAGCCGTAGCACGAAATGGATAGGGTAGGTAATTTTAGCAAACGAAGCGAACCCCGTAGTACCTCTTACTTTATCTCTTCTTGTTTGTCGATGAAGCTTCGGTCCGTTGACGCGCGCAACTCCGGAGTCTATGATATACTTCATCCGTATTCTTCATTGGATCGCGTTTTTAAACGACATCTCGCCTAATTCAATTCACTCCTCATGCATAGCGGCATAGATCTCACTCCTAAAGGGTTAAATCCTTACTCGACTCTCTTGACGTCATGAAGTTCGCGAAAGAACTTGAGCAAGACCTTGTGCCAGGTAAGTTCTAATATGAGATGACCTACATATTTCCTGGCGCCTCAGGCGGGCTTCTTGAATATGTAACTTATGTTGAATTTCTCACGGCGGTGAAAGCGTAAGCGAAACATCGAATGCTGACTTAAGAATCAGAATGGAGAGTCAAATACTTGAATTATAAGGCCGGAAAGAAGTATATCAAATCTATCTCGAGAGCAATCAATAGAGTACATGGAACCCCAATAGGCCTTACAAGAAGAGGTGATTATCCGCCGATTGAAGAAACGCCTCGTCCGACTCAATTTTCTCGTCAACAAAATGGTGACCGCGAAGTACCTGCAGTAGATGAGATTGAGTCCCTACGAGCAAGCCCCGCACCCATCGGGCATGCGAATAGGGGTGCTCGTGACACCACCAAGGCTCAACCAACACCAATCCCCGCGCGAACGGAGCGTCAATCATTGGCGACATCGCCGGGAAATGAAGGGCAGTATGGAAGTTTTGTGCCAACGCCGCCATCAGTTGCGGAGAGTTGGAATGTCTTCGAGCTGCCAGGCCCTGCATTGGGTGATCCCGCAATCCCAACAGATCAGCCGTCTTCTCGGCCCACGGATACGCTTCGGAAGTCTATCAGCCGGCAGTCTGTGATTCGTAGTATGCGTAGTATGTCCATGGGCGCCGTTCCTACTACGGCCGGTTCTCAACCTGCTCCTCAACTTCGTCCCGCTCCTACGTTTCCACAGACCCCATCACCTGGCAAACTGCGGCGTATGTTCTCGACAACAGGCCATCATATATCCCAGCAGCTTACGAGGACCGAGAGTGCTAGGTTCAGTTTTGGCTTGCGAGCTGTTGATCTCGTGAGATTGCGTGAAAAGGAGTTTTTCGACTTCCTGGACAGTGAATTGGACAAAGTGGAGACCTTCTACCGCCAGAAAGAAGAGCAAGCTGGCCAGCGTCTAGCAGAACTACGGGAGCAGTTGCATGAGATGCGCAACCGACGTAATCGAGAATTGGCTGAGCTGAAGCAGCGCAAGGAGAGAGGCGAAACCGGGGATAATCACGATAGTAAAGGGGTGTCATCTAGTGCTAACGGCTCTCTTAACTGGGTTGACCCGATCAAGTCTAGGATATTCAAGCCTGGCCCCAACTCGAAAGCCTTTTCCAAGTTGCACTTCACCCCAGTACTGGGCGCAAGAGGAGCGGATTCCAGAAGAGATTACATACGGAGACCAGACAGTCATGACGTACCATATAGAACAGCGAAACGAAAGTTGAAGTTGGCATTGCAAGAGTTCTACAGAGGCTTAGAACTGCTCCAGTCGTACGCGCAACTTAACCGGACAGCCTTTCGAAAGCTCAATAAGAAGTACGACAAGGCTGTGAATGCTCGACCGCCTTACCGATATATGAACGAGAAAGTTAATAAGTCGTGGTTCGTGAACAGCAACATCGTGGACGAATATCTTCATGAAGTTGAAGATCTATACGCGAGATATTTTGAAAAGGGCAATCGTAAGATCGCCACGGGGAAGCTCCATCGGTTGAATAGGCGACCAGGAGACGAGTCTGCAATTGCATTTCGAAACGGTCTCTTCATCGGCACCGGGACTGTCTTTACTCTCCAGGGTCTCGTATATGGCTCTCAACTCTTATTCGACCCGGATCCAGTCGTGCAAACACAGACCAGCTATCTTATGCAGATATACGCCGGCTATTTTCTGATGCTATTCCTCATGTTTCTCTTCTGCCTCGACTGTTACGTTTGGACGTGTAACAAGATCAACTATCCGTTCATATTCGAGTTTGACACGAGGAATAGCTTGGACTGGAGACAATTATCAAGCTTTCCGAGTTTCTTCTTATTACTTTTCGGAATATTCTTCTGGATAAACTTCACCAGATACGGCTCCGATGAGTTGTATTTGTATTATCCAGTAATATTAATAGGCATCACACTCTTTATTCTTTTACTACCAGCACCGGTTCTATGGCATAGGAGCCGCCAATGGCTGGTGTATTCTCATGTAAGTCACTTGTCCGAAAAACTATAGCCTAGGCCTGACCTCTTCAAGTACCGTTTATTCTTCGCAGGATTATACCCCGTCGAGTTTCGCGACTTCTTTCTCGGCGACATGTACTGCTCCCTGACTTACGCTACCTCAGTAAGTGAAGACAACCGCCGAATCATGAACCATTTTATTAGCTAACATTGAAATAAGAATATTGAACTTTTCTTCTGTCTCTATGCGCATTATTGGAATAATCCCGTCCAATGTAACTCGAATAATTCCCGCCTACTGGGATTTTTCTCGGCGCTTCCACCAATATGGCGTGCGCTACAATGCATTCGTCGTTATCGCGATACCGGAAACGTCTTCCCGCATCTCGTCAACGGCGGCAAGTACGGCATGACCATCATGTCGTCTGTGACTCTATCGCTATATCGTATGAGAGCCACTCAGTCCAATCTCGGACTGTTCGTGACTTTCTCGACCATGAACGGCATTTACACCTGTAAGTTTTGCGATCAGCTCGCTGTCCCTATCGTCTTGCATGTTGATCTTTAGTCTAACACGAAATCTGTAGCAATCTGGGATCTGTTTATGGATTTCTCCTTCTTCCAGCCCGAAACGCGCCACCGATTTCTGCGCGATATCCTCGGGCTCAAGCGTCGGTGGATGTATTATGTCATCATGGTGCTAGACCCGATTCTCCGCTTCGGCTGGGTCTTCTATGCTATCTTCACGCACAACAAGCAACATAGCACCCTTGTTTCATTCCTTGTCGCCTTGGCAGAAGTCACCCGCCGTGGCATGTGGGCATTGTTCCGTGTCGAGAACGAGCACTGCGGTAACGTTGCCCAGTACAAGGCCAGTCGCGACATTCCTTTGCCCTACTCTCTACACAACCACGAACCGCTTGTCGAGCGCGTGAGCACGGATGAGGAAGAACAACGGCAGGCTAAAGCACCCCCGCCCCCACGCATACCTAGTAACGTACTGCCTGTCGAAGGAGCAACCGCAAGCTCAATCGACATTAGCACGGCAGGTGCTTCTGCCCTTGGCCGCGAACAATCCGGCGCCCAGGCACAGCCTCAAGCGCAGGAGCAAACAGAGGGAGGCACAATGCGGTGGCGTCGCAGACCCGAGGTCCTGCGCGCACGGTCCATCCGTGGCATCATGGCCGACGCGCACAGGCAGGATTTTGAGAAGCGGCGGCGGCCGCTTGAGCCCGCGCCCTCGGAAAACGAGGCTGATTTGGCAGAAGAAGAAGTACCGAGTGAGGAGGATGAAGAAGATGACGACGATGATGATACGGGAAGTATCATGGATGAGCGTATGGAAGCTAGACGATCTGAGGGGTTGACTAAAGCTGAGACTGGGAGGAGGAGCGAGTGAGCGTTAGGATTTTAGAGGGTGAATTTAGGTTGGGTTTGAATAGAAATAGGATTAGACAGGCTTGGGTAATTTATAATCTGCGATGTTTGGCTCGGATGATGAGTCTACTGGGAGTGATATTCGGTTGCGTTTTGATTCATCACGTTGAGAGCAGGGGCGAATAAATAACATACTACCTAGGGTATATAGGTATCCAGAAGCCAATTTGAAACCGTAATGTCAACACAGCACAACACAACGCAACACATCCTCACCGACTACACTTCTAAGCGTCAAGAGAACACTCATATATCCTATTTACATCCAAATCAAAACTCATCTGGCGAAGAACGTACCTACCCCCCATCTCCTCATCCCCTAATCCTCTCAAACCGCACAAACAGCCCATCCGCCGGCCGCAACGTCAAACTCGGATTCGCCAACTTCACTCCTCGACCAACCTTCTCCTCACCCTCCGTCAACAACTCCCCATCCTCCCCATCCTTCCCATCCCTCCTGTTCCTCTCGATCCCAAGGAACCGAAACCGAGGCGCCAGCTCCACGAGCACGGCCTTGACAACGACAATCGCGAAGTTGCGACCCGGACACGTGCGCGGGCCCTGCAGGAACGCCTCGAAGGCGAAGGGCGAGGCCGCGTCCCCCGTTAGCCGGTCCCAGCGATCCGGGTCGAAGGCGCTGGCGTCGGGACCCCAGATCGAGGGACGCTGGTGTGTGACGGGGATGATGAGGTCGATTTGCGTGCCCTTTGGTATGGGCGTGTTTTCGATTATTAGGTCTCGGGTTGCTTCGCGTTGGGCCATGTACGCTGTGGTGGGTTAGTTGGTAGGTTCGGGGGTTCGGGGGTGTTTGGGGCGTTAGTTAGTAGGGGAAAGGAGGGGGGGTTGGGGACGTACATGGAGGAAAGACACGGAGGACCTCGCGGAGGAAGTTGTGGAGGAATGGTAGGCCGAATATTGAGTCGTAGTCGGGCTCCGGGTTCGTCTTTAATAGGGAATTAATCTCAGATCGTAGCCGATCTTGTATAGAAGGGTTTGTTGCGAGAATATACAGACACCATGATATAGTAGTCGCCGAGCTTTCATGACCTAGAAATGACAAATGGTGAGTTGTTTATATAATCTCATAGCTGATACAAAGGTAGTGAGAGTCTAACCTGCAGATGTGAAATTCAGAAGCTAGAGAAACATAAGATTGTTAGCGTTGCTCTAATAGGATGGGAAATACTGGGTCTTTCTCACATGGCCGATGATATCGTCTACAGTCCAAACTTCCTTCCCTGTCTCCTTCCGGCGTAATTCAGCTTCTTCCAGCATGTACGTCAAAAGATCTCTCGACTCTCCCATTTCCTTCTTGTAAGTCCCGTCTGCTAAGTCTGCTGTGCGCTTCTGGATGATATCCCGCAGCATCTTTCTTAGGTCGGTTGTAGCCTGGATGAACTTATGATTCGCCTCTAAGGGAACAATGCCTCGGATAGGTATGAAAGCATTAACAACCGAAATTAACTGGCCTACAGCCCCTTGGTGAAGGACCCGGCTGTAGAGCTCCTGGAAACCTAGTGGATACATCGATGATAAGGTCTCTAACTCAATTCCTAGAACTGTTACACCGATAGTATCCATAGTTGACTTAGATAAAGTCTCAATCGCTATAGAAAGAGTTAGTCATAAGATAGTCAGCATCTCTACGGACGCATTCTGTCTGTAGCGTACCTTCCACGGCGGCGTGAGGTTTGTCCCCCAGTATACCTTCGAAAACCGCTGATATGTCCTTCGCCTTTTCTCGAAATACGGGCAGAAGCTTCCTCATGCTCGGGACCGAGAAGGGCCCTGCTAACAATCTTCGCTCGCGCTTATGATGCTCTCCTTCTGCGAATAACAGTCCCACGCCGGTGATCTCGCCGACTAGGCGCGCAAAGAACGGCGGTTTGACAAAATCATACACGTAGGTCTGCAGAACAGCCTTATGCGCAGCCAAGCTGTTCACAAGGAGAACCTCTTTGCCTGCGAATGAGACGTACCTGATGAATGGTGCGTCGGGCCATTTGCGCATCCATTCTAATTGAACACTAACGGGGCTCTCGGCTTTGAATTTCTTCACTTCTTGTCCGAGGATAAGGCTATGATCCTGGAAGTTTGGTTAGAGCGATGCAATGCTATCCATAGAACTTGTAGATATCATTCATACCTTTGGTCCTGGTAGATGTTTGAGTGGTGAGAAGAAATTGGGGTATAATACGACACGGTAGATTTTGAGTAAAACATATTGCACGAGAAGCCCGACGAAGAAGTTCTTCAAGTTTGATAACTCATAAAGTTCCCTACCAGGGCTGAGCGCGATTAGTTCTAGCGCTGTCAGCCCGGCGCAGGTGATGATATCCATTTCGAAGTTACAGGAATATATGGGAGCCAACCCGAAGGGCAAATAGAAAAAAAAATCACATATAAATAAGGATGAAATTATTACTATATAGATAGTAACGCCATGCTCAGCTCACATGTTACTATTAAATTAGAGCAGGGAATAAGCGGTGTCTGTGGCCGAGTTCCCCGATAAGACTGGCCATCTTGAAAGGCACATGGAATCGCCAATATTATGCGATACTCTAAGGTGGATTCCCTAGAGTAATGGCAGAAGAATGCGAGAGCTAGAGCTGACCTATTCAAGGCAAGCTAGCCACATAATAGATGCTGATATCCACTAGATATCGTAAGTACCTTTTTTCTTGGTGCGATTCGTTGCCTCGCTACTTGGCTGATTTGGTTATCTTGGGGTTGAATGGAACATCAAGGGCTGCAGAAGACGATGGTCTCTAACCACACTGGATGAGACGTTTTTCCAATCTTGAGGTCGGTTCTAAGCGAAGTAAAAAGAAGCTTAGGTACCTATATTCTCTGTAAGATGAGGAAACAAAAGAGTTCGATACTACACTTCAAGACCTATCACTGAAACGTGAAAATCTGAATCAGTGATGGCGTCAGCCAGAATTCGGGTATGAACGGCATCGCCATTAGATACTAGAAGTAGCGGTGTCTGTGTACTGTAATGTAGCTCGTATAGAGTAGGCTGCCCAATCTGTAAATAGCCCTTATGCATGTATTGGCTTGATAATCCATGTGAACGAAGCTTTCAAGATGATAGTAGTCTAGAGAACCTGAACTTGAGTGATCGGAGCATCCACGGCGGCAGGACGGGAAAATACCGACCTGCCCCGCATTACCTAACGGGCTAGAGAGCCAGTCGGCTTACTCCATTCGTCCCAACTCTTGTCGGCGGCTTCTTGTTTAGCAAGAACGGAAATTTTCACCACAGCTGCATAGCGACGAATGGTGAGATGGCCGAGTTGGTCTATGGCGCTAGGTTAAGGTCTCAATCTTAACAAAGATTTCCTAGTGGAGAAATCCGCGTGGGTTCGAATCCCACTCTCATCAACAATTTTTTGTTGTTTAAATTGGCCATCAGTCCCATTGTTATTTGTCTTTTTATTCTTTTTATTTCCCCTTCAGACTTATCATTCATTCTCTCCTGTAACCTGACACAGTGCTACTCGCCGAGATACAAATTATTTCTGCCACAACCGTTTAACCTGTGGTGTAATAGCTATGTCTGAGGAAATAGATGGGTTTGCTAACCATACTTTACGTACATTACCAAAATTTTGTACTTCTTTTCCTCTATTTTCTCGAGCTAGTCGCTCCTGTTCGACATACTTGATTCACGATTAATACACTATCTCTTCCATCAACAACTAGGAGAACGGTGAGATGGCCGAGTTGGTTATGGCGTGAGGTTAAGGTCACCTTAGCATTCTAATGCATCTAGCATCTAATTCCTCATGGAGCAATCCGCGTGGGTTCAAGTCCCACTCTCATCATCATTTATGTGTTTTTGTTTTTCAACAATTTTTTGCCCTTTGTGATATTGATACTCACGGAATGGTCAATTTGGAGTTGAAATTAAGCTCATAGCCTTCTCCTAAGATTCGAAGAAATGGTAAAGAACGATGCCGCCTGCTCCTAGGCATACCCTGTTGCGGGTATCTTTTTCATGCTGAGAATTGGATATTCGTAAGGTTCCATTCGTAAGGTTCGAATGTTCCTGCGCACGAGAACCCTAGGTGGGGTAGGCAAGTACCTAAACCCCCCTGTAACGGCATCCAGTGGGTGGATCTTAGGGGCTATAATCTAGGTCATCTGCAAGGGGTAGTAGCAGCTGATAACGTCTTATCAGTCGCAATCACGGATTGCTTTAGCTGGTGCGATTCCGGCTATGTTGACTTCATCCCCAACCTCTTCCCTAGTTCACCTAAGTCACCTTTCTACTCTTCTGATTCTTCTATTTAAGTGACAATCAGCATCCGGTTACAATCTATCATCTAGGAATCTACGAGTTTGAGCATGACACGACACACTTCCGATTTCTTGCGTCAGCGCGGCTCCAACTTGTCTCTCCGAAGCGCGGCAGCGGTGAACTCTGTAACCATGTCTCGATTGTCAAGTTTCGCCAACCCTGCCGACTTCGAAAATGGACAGGCCATATCCGACGCTGAAAAGGCATTTATCGTAGGCGACTTGGCTCACTCTAGTGGACCGTTGACCCTTTGCGATTCTTGTAGCCGAGATATTCCAGACCATCGCATCGGATCCCGTCCCTTCACACGCGCCGAAGACCGAAGCTCATGTTCCGTGTGCCATGTCCTCTCGACGAAGCCTGAGGCTTTCACCGAACCGTTCTGCAAATTCCTGCAGGAGAATCCGACCGTATTCCACGTCGTTGGCTACTTCAAGGACAAAATGACATCGCTTGGCTATAAGGAGGTTGGTGTTCTTAGTTGCTACTCTCGAGATGGATTGAGCTAACCATCGCCCCTAAGCTTCCCGCACGGGACGATTGGTCTGGAAAACTCGAGGCTGGCGGCAAGTATTTCGTGACTCGAAACGGTAGCTCTGTTATTGCTTTCACGGTTGGAAAAGCGTATAAACCTGGCAACGGTGTGGCTATGGTTGCAGGCCACATTGATGCCTTAACAGCCAGGCTGAAACCCGTTAGTAACAAACCGACCAAACATGGATACATTCAGCTAGGCGTCGCTCCCTACGCAGGAGCTCTGAATGAGACCTGGTGGGATCGCGATCTTAGCATTGGAGGTAGAGTTATTGTACGGGATGAGTCGGGAAAGACTTCAAGCAAGCTTGTCAAGCTTGACTGGCCCAGTAAGCATGTCTCATGCGAAGCGAAAATGGATTTTCTAGCTAATTGAATACAGTTGCTCGTATACCGACTCTGGCTCCCCATTTTGGAGTCGGTATGATGGGTCAGAATAACAAGGAGACCGAAGCAGTGCCAATTATTGGGCTTGACAATTCTGACATTTCATCCTCGGGCGCTAAGCCAATTGAGCCCCTTGGTACACCTGGATCGTTCGCGGCCACTCAACCACCGAGACTCGTCCAATTAATCTCAAAACAACTGGGCATCAAAGACTATTCGCAAATTGTGAATTGGGAACTAGAGCTGTTCGATCTTCAACCTGCGACCGTAGGTGGAATGGACAAGGAGTTCATCTTTGCTGGAAGAATTGATGATAAACTATGCAGCTGGTCTGCGTTCCAGGGACTTCTGGCCTCGGAGACAAACGATGATGACGGAGTTATAAAATTAGTTGCTCTCTTTGATGATGAAGAGATTGGCTCGTTACTTCGCCAAGGTGCGAGGGGCAATTTTCTACCATTTACCATCGAGAGAGCCGTCGAGGCGCTATGCGGAGCGACGGACAAGACATTTGGCCCTGGTGTTGTAGGCCAAACATACGCTCGATCTTTCCTCGTGTCTGCCGACGTCACTCATGCCGTAAACCCGAACTTCCTCGGTCGCTACCTAGAAGATCATACGCCTCGTCTGAACGTTGGAATTTCCATCGCTGCAGACAGTAACGGTCACATGACTACGGATGCGGTGTCGACGGCTATTGTCACCAGAGTTTGTGAGTTAAGCGACTGCACACCACAAGTTTTCCAGATCCGAAACGACTCCCGAAGCGGTGGCACAGTTGGGCCCATGTTGAGCAGTGCTATGGGTGTAAAAGCCATTGATGCGGGAATGGCCCAACTTAGCATGCATTCGATTCGTGCTACATGCGGATCTCTTGATCCCGGCCTGGGTGTCAAATTCTTCAAGGGATTCCTTGATAAATGGGAAAAGGTCGACGCGGAATGGCAATGAGATTAACGCCCACCTGCGAACTTATTATTGCTAGAGTGTACAAATATGCATGCCAACATCCGTCGGGTTGGCTTCGGCGAGCACATTGATTGGATCTCTTAAGTTGCCAGAATCCGGTTGTTTAGAGCGGATGATTTCTCCATAGACGTAGTAATATGTACACATATCGTTCAGAATGAATTAGGCATATGTCCACGCGATATCTTATGATGGTGTACCTGGATCTGGATAACGTAAGCAATATCTGGGGAAAGTTATTGCCACCTGCAGGAACTGAGAAGCCATTCAGAACGGGATCCCCTTCACATGCTAAATGCAGAATGCAGAATGATGCAATCAAGGACCCGCCATGGGGGAACATTGAGTTTTGATCGGTGCGCTACGTGCGACCTAGCTCGATTATAGACTTATTTTCGGAAACCCATTGTGAATAAGCACGAGATACTGTCGTGTGATCAATATTAATTCAAAATATGTAAACCACATATCGGATTTCTTGAAGGCATTACTTCTTGTTGCATAACCCATTTAGCTATTGATGGAACCCGCCTCAAGGCTTCGTAGAGATTCACAACTAAAATGATGACGTGTTTCGGAGCTAAAGCAGCTGAAATGACGGGGAATTGTAGGTTGCTATTGGCTCGTTCCTTTTATTTTTTTTTGCCAATGCGTATCGGTCACGATGTCTACTTCCAGTACTTCCCCTACTTCCCGTACGCCCGCTTAATCTTTGTGCTTCTACAATTTACATACTTTATAGACTGTTTTAATAAGGCAAGCATTCGCCTAGGTATTTTGTGAAACATTCTCACGGCTTCTGATTAGACCTTCGTTTCTGTACATTTGCGGAAGCAACCTTGGGGCCAAGTGACGAGGCTGTGTTCGGTCAACTAATAATTCTCTCCTTCTCCTAGCGCAGGCGAACTCTTGAGGTTAATTCTTTGATCTTCAAGAACGACTTTTTGGAAAATAAACATCTTCATACGTATTACCAATAATAGATCTCCCCGAGCCACTCGTTTCCGGCAAACCCGGTTCTGACCTTGCTACGAAACATTTCATCCGAGTACCAACAAAGACAATATTGAATGCTAGTAATAATCCATGGCGCAGCCAGCAAATCCTTCGAGCACCGACAAGTGGAGCTCCTTGCTCTCACGATTGAACCCAGTCCCGGGTTTCGCAGACTACACTGGTCCCTACAAAGTCGGCACCGTCGACGTTGAGATCCCTGTCTCGGAGCTCGAGTCTCCAGCCCCGGCACCGCCCAATGCCGCCGACATTGAGACAATCCAGTTCCGGATATTCTATCCCGCACATCCGGATGCTCAGGGAAAGCGCATAACGTGGCTACCGGCCCCGCAGCGGGAGCATCTGTCTGCGTACGTCCAGTTCTTGGGGGTTGGGCAACTACTGGCTAATGCTGTTTCGTAAGTCGATGTGCACACTGGATCTAGCGCTCGTATTAATGTTTATATACAGCTTCTTACCGAGACATCTGCACTACACCACGATACCCGTCGTTAAGAACGCGCCGGTACTCGAACCCAACACCCCGAACAAACGATGGCCGACTGCCATCTTCTCACACGGCTTAGGCGGTAGCAGAAATGCATATTCGCAGATTGTCGGGTCGCTCGCGTCTCACGGCGTCGTGGTCATATGTCCAGAACATAGAGATGGAAGTGCCGTTGCGTCTTTCATCCGTATCCCTTCTCAACAGAACCGGTACTTCGTGCGTAACACCCGCCGTATGGTCCCGTATAACCGAATCAGTCATGACCCCTCTGACGAGGTATACGCCCTACGCAACGACCAACTGCGCATACGACTATGGGAGATGGGCCTGATACACGAGGCTATACTAGGAATTGATAAAGGTGTGGCATTGACAAACCTAAACAAGAGCACGCCGTCTCTCGCCCATTTCGTGGGAAAACTACACGTCCACGAGCCGGGTAGCATCATTTTTGCTGGCCACAGCTTTGGTTCGGCTACTATGGTCCAGTTCCTTAAGTCCGTCTTCTACGCCGGTCGCCCCGAGCTGGAGAATATGGAGGACCAACTATACGTGCCGTCCCGCGAGTCTTCGATCTACAGACAGATCACGCCGCAGAACGTCACCATCCTACTCGACATGTGGTGCATGCCACTCCTCGCCCCGACCACCAAGCCGCTTCGAGACCTCCCCCTCCCCGTCTACGCCGAACCGCATCCATCCCCCTCCTCCTCCTCCTCCTCCTCCCAATCCACAGACCCATCAAGCCGGCCCAACCCCCCGCAACCCTCCCCCGGCGGCAACGCCCTCCTCGCCATCGAATCCGCCGACTTCTTCAACTGGAAAGAGCACCTCCACGCGACCTCCCTCCTCCTCTCGCCCGATCCCTCCGCACCCACCGTCCAGGCGGCCGCGTTCTACGAGGACATCGCGTCGGGCGTCAAGATGCGGGAGCCGCACTTCTTCTACGTGGAGCGGTCGGCGCACCTCTCGCAGTCCGACTTCGGCGTCCTGTTCCCCTGGCTCATGTTCAAGATCTACAGGTCCGAGGAGCCGGAGCGCGCGCTCAGGCTCAACCGCCGCGCCATTCTGCAGGTGCTCAGGAAGAACGGCGTGCCTGTTGCGAGGACTTGGAGGGGCGATTTGGTCGATGGGGTGGAGGGGGTTGAGGGGGGGAAGATTGTCGGGGCTGGAGGGGCGGTGGAGGACGGGGATGGGGATGGGGATGGGAGGGGTGATGGTGATGATGTTGGTGCTGATGTTGGGGATGGCGGAACGGGAGGTGGTGATGCCGAAGTAAGGGATGGGGATCCGGATGATGGAATCCACAATGATACGGCGATCCTGGACCGCAGCGGGGATAGTGTTGTGGAGGCGTGGCGCTTCATCGATATCGTGGGGATGGGCGAGGTGACCGCTGACGATGGTCGTGGTGATGCTGTGGTCACGATAGGTGACCAGGCGGTAGAAGCACGGGAATCGGAGATGGCAGGTGTGATCGAGCCTGATGCGACTGAGAATGCGACGGCCAGGAACACTTAGAAGCTGTGCTCAAGGCTCTGGCGTCGGATCAAGTCCTTGAGAAGTACTTTTGCTTCTAAGAAGTAAGGTATAAGGATCAGGTCCAGGTGGAGGCTATATCGGGGTAAGGAAGAGGGATGGAAAAAGGATAAGTGGGTTAGACAATCCCGAACAATGGTTTAGCATGAGGCGTCTCGGGAGAGGGAAAAATAAATCAAGCGGCGTAAGGGACTCCGGGGACCGGATATGCATTGGTTGACGGTATTCTGTAGTAGTATGGTAGCGTTGGTTTCTGAATTTGATGGCTTGTCTGCCGGTTTTGTGTTATGAATTGGGCTTTTCGACGTTGGACATGATGAGGTAGAAATTCTTTGGCGGTAACCCTAAGATGGTATTCCAACTAGCCTTTCATTAAGGCTAGTATTGGAGAGGCTAAGTAAGGCATGTTTACTCTAGATGCTATGGTACGAAATCCTCGTGTAATAGTGTTTTACCTCTTTCTTTCTTATTAAATCCATGTGGCTTTTCGTCGCCATTTCCAGGCTTCTGTGGAGTATCCTAACCTTGCGATCTATAACGGGTGAACTGTAAGTCTAGCTATGGATATGACTATCACTAGTCACAGTTAACCTCACTGCTGCCCACTCTCCTTACTATCTTTTTGCCGATGACGAATTCATATCTAGGCATGGAGCTCTTTTGATTGGAAGAGAGTTATTGCCAAAGAACATGATTATAGCAAAGAGCTCTAATGTTGGTATAGAGTCAGAAGAACATTGCTCATATTGTATTGGATATAATGAAATCAAGACCAAAGTCCTTATCATGCCCGGCTCATTCGTCGGGATTCTCGTAGCCTCGCCTCCTTCTCGCGTCTCGTATGTTCGAGCCATCTACGCCAACGCTGACTTCGTGAGCGGATGTCTCCCCTGTCACCACGCGTTTCCGCCGTTCGTCTTCTTTATATACCCAGTCTACGTCAAACCCGTGTTCTTTCAATATCTCCTCCCATATATATTGCCAGTTTGATATATACCAGCCCGAAGCAGTTTTGCCGCGATAGGTATCGAAGATGCAGTCTGGTCGCCGAGTAATTTCTTTCGATATTATATTCTCTAAGAAGTTCAGGGAGTCGGCCACCACGGGATGCACGTAATAGCCTCGGTAGGGGACCGATAGGGTAGGCGTAGCCTCGTTTGCTATGAGCGACTCCTTATAGGCATGGCCCATTCTCCGCTTTATGCAACGAATAGCATATGCCACAGGTATATCCATAGTATCCGCTGAGCCATCGCTGCCTATTCGTAGCTGTATTATTGCATTAAAAAGGTCTATCGTGTCAAGAAGACTCATCCCACGTTTGTCTGGGGGCTTGTTAATGCTCAACCGTGAAAGCCGCGCTATGATTCCCACTAGAAAGCTCCTTTCTCCTGGGATAGTGAAGTCCAAGTCTACCAATTGGCATATTGAATACCAGTCTTTAAAGCTCTGCGCAACGCCTTTTAATATGGGTTTCCTCCGGGGATACATGGACTCGAAGGAGAGTGGAAAAAAAGAGAGCAAAACCTCATTTTGCCAGAAGCAATCCACTTTAACTCCGCTTAAACCTAATAAATAGTGAAATACGTCTCTGCCTTGTGGATTATCACTTAAAATATGGGGAAATATCGCCATTTCTAAAGGACTAAAGCCTCTACTAGATATTATAAACTCGTTAGTATTTGTTTTAGTGATGTAGGGATGCTTGGCTTATAACACGTTACCTATTACGCTCATTGATGTCGGCACCACTGTGCACCAGTGCCTTGCAGATATCCAAACGGCCCGACAACACTGCAATCTAGGCTTTCTCAGCATAATCTTGATACCGACTGTCAGTTTTAATACCTATACTTACATGTAGCAACGTCATGCCAATAAAGTCTCGATCCGAAGTTGAAATAAGCTTTTTGGACAGCATGTATTGTATGCGAGAAACGTCGCCGCTATATATAGCACGCCAGACCTCATGTTGTTCGTCGAGAACGCGATACGCTTTTAGTCTGTGGCCGAAGTCCGGACTGCTTCTCGCATCGCTTCTCTTCTCGTAGGTTATCGAGAGGCCGGTAGAAAACCAATGCGAAGACGGATTGAACTGCGCTATAAGCTCATATATCTTTGTCGGATGTCCAGAGGTGCTAAAGTGGACTCTATCTCGGATTATGAAAGACAATATTCCCAATCTAGTTTTCATCCTCCAATATTTTTGGTAGAGCATTGTGATACTGTTCTTGTCTATCTCGCGAGAAGCTTTCCTATCTAAAATGGCGCAATTCTTCTGTTGTTTGAAAGAACTTTGTAATTCAAAGTCGTGCTGGTCTGTTTCATTTCCAATATCATCCCCTGCATCTCTATGATCTGGTTCAGTTTCCGCGATGCGGTATTGCATCTCGTCTAGCACAGGGAGGGCGTTTTTTAAGAAGTTATCCATCTCAGATCGAGCTGCGCTGCGGAATTCCTTCCTCGCTCCTTCAACGATCTTATCCGCGTACTCCTCGAAAAGGGGTCGGAGCGCAATTCGCAACGAAGAGCTAGAGACGCTAGCTAAGGAAAGCTGTTGGGTCATATTGGCATAGAAAGTCGAGTTCTCCACCCTGACTTGAGCTAGAGATTCGAAAGTACTTGACTGTTGAGTCTGGATTGTCTGTACGCCGACATTTAGACTTGTCATTGACATATTCAGATCATCTAGCTTATTAAGCAGCATGGATTGATTTGAAGCGGCTTGTTGTGCTACCTGGCTGTGAAACTTAGAGTTCTCGGTCTGCACCTCGTCGACGGAGCTCAGTAATTTGGAATGTTGAACGTTGAGCTTGGCATCAAGGTTAAGTCTCGTCTCATTGATCGAAGAGCCTATATCGTCGAGCTTGTCCAATATTGCTTGGATGTCGTCCTTGCTCGACTGCTGTGCCTGCTGATCAAGTTGCGTTTTCCTTGTTTGGAATGCATAGTAAAGGATGAGTTCGTTTTTGAAGTGCTCTAGCCTGTTGGAAATGTCCTCGATCTCTTTTTTATTCCATATCGCCTTGAAAGCCGTCTTGATCCGTTTGTTCCGATTGTTACCCTGATTGGGTTGAATGCTGCAGGCATCGAGCTTTATTAGAAGGCTCTTGGCGAGTTCACAACATTTGTCGGCTACTGGTTGGAGAGCCTAGTCAAGAATTTGGTGTTAGTAACTGTGGATACCTAGTAGAAGATATGGTTATCGCAATTGTACATACCTGTTCTTCCCGTGAAGCTGTTGTGGAGGCTTGAGAGATCGCCTTAGCGGAATCGCTGATGCTCTGGGCGAGGGTTTCCAGATGCGTCGTAAGCACTTGATGGTCTCTGTTTTCTGACGAGGCTGCGTTATTTCGGAGTTCGTTCGATATGCTAATTAATTTGGCTGCAAAGTCTACGAACTGAACGACATTCGCTGCGAGCCCTAAAGCTACGAGGGTTTCCATTGTTACTGTCTATGCGTGCTTTGGCGGCGGCGAGAAGTAAAGCATGAGGGGGAATAGTTACTCTCATCTGGGGGCTCCGATGTCATATCTACCTTAATCCCATGCACCGCCTCTGCCACCACTTGATGGCAATGAGAAGCCTAACACGGAGCCTTGGAACGATATTATGCTGTGGTACACTACAAAAGAAGTAGACGAGCCAATTAGGTAAGATATAATCTGCCCCGCAGCCAGTTGTCCTCGCGGTGAGGGTGGTATTGGTGATCATAGCCATCGGCGAATGCATCAGCAAGGCTTCCACTTCCAAGTATTTCTCCCAATACCCTAAGGAGGTAGTTAATCCATTTGGCACAGCCATGATTTGGACTTTAGTGTGCCTCCGGGCGGCTCTCGTTACGTGAGAGGCCGAAAGAATTGTTTTCGATTCCCTAATTCGCCTCGAACTGATTGTGATCTACCAAGGGTTTGTGTTGCCATCTCTTTTTGTTAGAATGAACTAGCATCTCAATACTTGGTTCGCCTTCTCCCCTCAACTCATCTTGAAGCTTTAGAATCCGACGACGAGATCGACGTCCTTGCGAAGCTTGTTCATAGAAGCTTGAGCGAAGGTAGGTCGAAGCCGCGAGGATGTCTCGGCGCATGAGATCGTACGGCTGAAGTTGCCCTACAAACCGCCGGGGAATCTTAGTGCCGTGAACAATTCCCGGAATGCCAGGGTGCTAGGCTCTTGTCCTAATGCTTGTTTGCGTCGCTCAATTGACTCGAATTGCTTGTTGGGTCATAGATCTACTAGAAGCTCAGACTGAACGGAGACATGACAAGGGAGAAAGTAGTTAGGATAACCCAAACGAGCGAGTTTTACGCACGAAGATCAGACTCGTTAAGTCGGGGCGGATAAAAAGTCTTGGCGGGGGATCTACTCACTGAGACGGTGCCAAGATCCTCAGAGCCTAGGTACCTTCAACATCCAGGTCGGTGATCTGAAATCGGAAAGCTTGCGAAAGCATCTCGCTGCTTAATAGGTAACCTTGCATATGATGTAAGGGAAATAAGGAGCTGTAGTATTAGCACCTAATTACCAACCACTCATACTCTTAATTTCTGTAGGAACCATCATATAATGATTGATTTCCGACGGAGGATGACTTACATCTTTTGGTTAACTACCAGGTACCTGTATAACCCGCTAAAACTGGAAAGGTGAGGCGCTTCCAGCCGCAAAACAGAGCCGACTAGGGTCCGGAGCTGGCACGTCCCGGGGGTCCTTAGCTTCAATCCAGTAGCCCTCGTTTCAGGGTTCCTGGTCGGAAACCGAAAACCGAGAACAGCCCATCAACAAGACCAAACCCCCTTCGGTCTCTCCAACACATAAACCTCTAGTAAAGTGACGGACGTCAAACATCAGATATGAGTGGGAACAGCCGTTTCCGACAAGGTGACTAGGATGTTAAACGGGAAAGGGTTACGAGTGTTTACGAGGTTCGACTTTGCAACTGTCTTCTACACCTAGTTCTTCGTATTATGTTCTCAGAAACGCATTTCATGTAAAGTGTTTTAATCCTCGTAGTTTGTTGAGCAAACAAATCTTTTCATTCTCTTTCTCTTTCTCTTCTTCTCTTCTCCCCTTACTTCCCTTCTATCTTGTCACAACCCTTTAATTCCTACTAGTATTTTCAATTGAGTTTTGTTATTTCAATAGTATCGAATTTCAATAGTACCTCATATTACTAGATTCGGATAGCAGTGAGCTAATGCCACCAATCGCACAACATTCTAAGCCCTTTTTAAAGAGCCATATAGAATTGTGAATAACTTTAGTAGTATAAGGTTAATCCAATTAAGACTTATATCCTTTGGAAGAGCTAATTAAGGTAATTATGGCAATATAAATCTCATCTCGATACACCCCCTTTTAGGCGTTCAAATCGTCTGAGAAGGTGGTGGCAGCTAAAGAGCCTTATATTACGTAGCATCCTTTAGCGGTATTACCCACATACGTACGTACGTACATATAGACTAAATAGCTGATTGAATAGCTGACTAAATAGCTGATTAAATAGCTAATTGAATAGCTAACTGAATGGATTAGATTAACTAGATTAGACTGATTGGATTAGACCTGTTATAGTAGCTATTGTAGTAGCTATGCTCTAAGGTTAGCCTAAGGGCTCTACGTGATATAAGGCTCTAACTACCATCTACCTTCTTATTCGATTTCTACGCCTAAAAGGGGGTGCATCGAGATAAGATTTATATTGCTATAATCGCCTTAATTAGCTTTTCCAAAGGATATTAAAGTTAAATACGTATTTAACATATATCTAAAGTTATTCAGAAATATGTATAACTCCTTAAAAGAGCCGTACGATTGGTGGTAATAGCTTACCGCTTGCCAATTCTGGTAATGTGGGGTACTATTGAAATTCGATACTATTGAAATAACAAAACTCTTTCAATTCAACTCTAAGAGCCGGAAGTGAGGGTTGCCGTCCAATAGTGGAAAACAGTTCACATCTCCAATTGACCGTCTCCAATCAGCTTGCACTACTTACACGACTTACACTTACACGAACTGGCGACTGTTATTAATGACTTACGGCTTCAATCCCAAATAGGTGGAGGGATTGAGGCCAGGACTACTTTGGGTTATTCGCGTGGATCGTGATTCGAAGAGTCGCCTAGTTTGACTGTTGACCATAGTGGTCTACTCCAATTCACCTCGAAAGAAGCACGATCTAGTCCATCGAAAAAATTCAATACCCATGGTAGAAACCGAGTTCTCCGAGGGTTGCGGCCACATTCTTTTTATTCCTTTATCCTAATACCCTCTTCACTTCCTCTCTTACCTTCTCATTTTCCCTCTTTCTCGGCTACGATGCCTTCCATGATAGAAGATGCGAGTCCTTATACCAATTCTACAATAGTTACGGACGTACTGCCCAGCCAAGTCCTGGGGGGTAGTCGCTTAAGCTATTATATCGCCTTCAGTGCGATATTGATTTGTATATGGCTATTCCAACCTGACAAACAGAGATGTGGCGTCTCGGCGCCATTCTACAAGGCCTCCAGGTTAAAATGGATGTTCAGCGCTGATACGCTAGTGAAGGATAGCTACTCAAAGGTTGATATAGGTCCTCTGGAATGAAGCCTTTCCATGTAATACTAATCCTTCCCTAGTTCCGGGATACTGTATATCAGATCAAGACGACGGAGGGTGTGAGAACCATCATTCCGGCGTCGCTAGTCGGTGAGCTGAAAGGCCTTCCCGAGGATACCCTGAGCGCAAGGACGGCTGTGAGGGAGGTTCGTTTATAAGGGGAAATAGTCTCACATATGGCGATATGCTAAAGATTTCGAATAGGCTATGCTAAGCGAGTACACTAATCTCTGTGCCGGACAACACACTGATACGCTTTCCTTGCTCCTCAAATGCAAGATGACGGGGCAATTGGCGCGGATGACACCGCAGCTCAAGGAGGAACTCGAATACATTCTTGCAACAGAATTTCCCGAGTGTGAAGGTAGAACGCACTAACGACGTTGCTCAAAACGACTACCCAACTAATCGATATAATAGAATGGACCCCGTTCAAAATCCAACCCTTCATGATCCGAACAATCGCCCGTCTAAGCGGGCGCATCTTCGTCGGGCCGACGCTCAACCGGGTGGAGGAGTGGATGGACGTGAGTATCAACTTCGCGGTTACTGCCTTTATCGCAGTCATCAAGCTGCAATTCTTCCCGCCGTGGATGCGGCCCGCAGCGCAGTACCTAGTCTCGGAACTACGCACCATCCGGAGAGATCTGGAGAAGGCAGAGGCTATGCTCACTCCGATAATCGAGGAGCGCATCCGCGATGGCGAGACCCCTGGTTACGAGAAACCGGATGACTTCGTCCAATGGTTGTTGGATGCTCTACCGGAGAACCAGAAGAGGGATTATTATATCCAGGGCAAGTTGCAGTTACTTCTAAGCGCGGCGTCGATACACACGACGAGTAATCTGACGACGGACTGTATTTACGATTTGGCCGTGCATCAGGATATGCAAGAGATCCTACGGGAAGAAGCGCGCGAGGTGCTAGAGGATGACGAAGCTTGGGAAAGGAAGGATAGCATGGGCCGATTAAAGAAACTGGACAGTTTCATCAGGGAATCTCAAAGACTGTCCGGTAACATCAGTAAGTACATGCCAGGAAATAACGAATATCATTAATATCTTAATTCGTATTAAGACTTACACTTCCATCTAGCATCCTTCATTCGCAAAGTAATGAAGCCAATCGACCTATCCGACGGTACCCACCTCCCAGCGGGCACCAACCTCTTAGCACCAATGGCCGGTGTCGCCGTCGACTCGCGGTACTACTCGGACCCGGAAGTCTTCGACGGGCTGCGATTCTGGAAGCTGCGGCAACAACAACAACAACATTCCACCAGCTCCTCCATATCAGCCACCTCTACCCCCTCACCTTCACCTTCACCCCCTCTAGACGAGCAAGCGACCCCCAGCCCGAACGGAGGAAAGTGGCAATTCACCAGCATCAACGACACGGCCATGAACTTCGGGCTCGGCAAGCACGCGTGTCCGGGGCGCTTCTTCGCCGGCTGCGAGATCAAGATGATACTCGCGCATCTGCTGCTCAACTACGACATCAAGCTGAGGGACGGCGAGGGGAGGCCGTCGCCGAATATGTTCATGATGACCAAGAGCCCGAGCACGACCGCCGAGATCTTGTTTCGGAGAAGATCTCGTTCTTGATATTTCTAAGGTACCTACCTAAATATGAAGAGCGAAGATGAGCTGCCTACCTAGGTACCTAAAGAAGGATGACCGATACGGTAGAGGTGAGGAAAGGGGTTAGACGCAACTGGTCCCGGAGCCAGGAGCTACCGGGGCCGTTACCGAGGTAGGTAGCTAGCAGCCCCTTTTTAAAAGGTGGAAAGACGATGAAGGATGATGAAAGGCGTGGGAGTGGTGCAGGATCTGCATATATTAATACCCTGTTTATATACTACCTATACATGTATATTCAATCCAGCGTCAGAGCTGTGGGGGGCTACCGGATCGTAAGATTATCATACAAGGCGTTCGGGAGTTGGCTAAATTGATTGGGTTCACATGGAGCATATGGAAATGTATATATCGGTTGGGAATAGGCGGGCTATATCATCATAGGAGATCGTATCTCCTAAAATACCCAAACATTGCTAGCAAATATGGGTTTGAACTGAGATGGGACTTCCTCAATCATGGTGTACTCGCCATAGTGCATTGAAAACGTTGACCATCCTGTCATCGAGCATACGCCTCCGTGATTATGACCTTCATGCACCCTTTGAACCGAGGGAGACAGAATAAAATGCAAATTTGAACAATGCTTTCATTACCAGAAAAGAATAGGGTATCTCTAGACTCGCTGCGCTCGCTAACATGAGTAATGTACTAAATAATCACCACCTCGCGACAAATTTTCCCAGGCTCCCGCGCTCTCTCAAGTTGTGCCATCATTAGATATCATGACTCGTCGCATCTTATCTCCAACCATATCACTTTACTCATCAACACGTCGCGTAAGTCCGTTCCCTCCCAAAAAAATAACTTCGCTTCCAGAGCCCTCCTCTCGCCACAAGATCCGACACCGACTAGAGCGATCGTGAAATTGCAATAGCCAGCTATTGCCGCGGAACAGTAAAGTAAGATCCAGCCTCCCTCCTAAAAAAAGAAATATATCCAATAATCCGACTCCTTAATGCTCTTAACCAAGAGCCCTAGAAGTCTCCCTGGAGGCCGGTCCCGCGACAATGAGCAATAAAGTATTAAATAGTAATATATGCATAGCGAAGAAAGGCGAATAATATGCAAGTAAGTTGTCGGCGTGTATATTCAGAAATGAAGTAATTGTTCGTTGGGGTCCCCGTCAAGGGCACAACGAGTTGTTGGAGCCGTACTGTTTTCCCGATCTCCCGTTTATATGCAATGACTTCGAGTCGTTTGGTCCCTGCCCTTCTCTGATAAATATAGAAGTGGATATTCGTGGGCTTGCGCCCTCTTTAGATCTTGTTTGGAAAGATTTCTTGCGATGCTATTGTAATTTTGGTTTCCTGCGCCATGATTGGAATTGAAATGATGGAAGGGGTGAAAGATCCAGGGAATGTGTAGATGGTATACATGGTGATCAAAATCGGGAATTCCAGTGCGTGAAGGGGATTGGTGGGTAGGGAACGATCGGGGGTTTGAAACCAAGTCGCCATCATCGTTGTCGCCGTCGAAGGTATCAGGAATCATAGGATACTAAGACCATCATGCGTAGGGTGTATGTCATATACTTGCAACCCTTCCCCTTGCTTCGGGCATCTTCGCGTGGCATACCATGAGTTTGAGGCTTGTTCCCCATTCCTCGCACTCAGCTAGCAAGGACTTGTCGTTCCAAATGCTGGTAGGCATTCCAGTCGAAGTCTCGTAGCATCGGTTATACCACCACCGGCCGACTTTCGAGACCATTTTCGTGATATTTTCGTCGCCCATCTCGGTCTTATCATTCATCATCTCCGCCAGACTTCGTTCGTCTTTTTTCCTTTTACCCTTAGCGCCTCCAGAGGAGCTGGTGATCGCACTCGCCACGGGCACCCCAACACGGCAGCTCTTGACATCAACAAATCCTTTTTTGCCGAGCAAGCGGAGGATAAGGTCCGCAGTACTGCTAAGGTTATAGTCTGGATTGCGAGCGCTGATGCGTTCTTTCAAGCGACGCACAGCACGCCGAGTATTGTTGCCCATGTTATTTAAGTCCACATCGAGAATGGACAGCTCGATGTATCCACCAGGCTTAAGAACGCGACGCGCTTCCGAAACGATATTACGGTAATGGGATTCCGGAGCTGCAGAGGGGAACCGGAATACGACCGCCGTGAAGCTATCTGGCCCGAAAGGAAACTTGTCCATATGCGAGACAAACTGGATCTGGTGATGGTTAGGTGGCGAAAGGGGGAACGAGGGAGTCGTCTGTTGCTCTGGAGTTAATGGTGCACGGGGAGATAAGTTGAAGAAAGTCGCAGCGGGATATGTCTCTGCGGCATAAAAGGACCAGTCATCATTGCCAAGGCCATCAATGACGAGAATGGATTGACGTTTGAGCGAGCCGACATCGTTGATGAGATCTTCACGGACTGGGCTAAATAGCACATGGCCGAAGGTAAGCCATTTGCTAACAGTCATTGATCCCACGCGAAGATTGACCTGTGAAAGTGGCGTTTCTTCGCTATTGCTACTGCTACCTGAACCTCTCTTAATTTTCGCACTTTTGCTTGAAGAAGAGCTGCCTCGTTGAGAAGTAACAGGGGCCTTATTAGAATCTCTCTTGGTGCTATCGCGATCGCCGTATCCAGATACAAACTCCGAAACGGAAAATGGCGTGGCTGGTGGATCGGAATTGAACCTGAAAGCAGCGTTGATTCTAGCCGTCATATCAGCGCTATAATGGCTTGAAGATGTAGCAGCCTTTCCGGTCTCAATAGAATCGCGAATGTCCTTGGCGGGATGGGTACTGATAGTAGGCGATTCAAGAGGCTTGTTCGATTTCTTCGCTAGCCTGGACTCGTAAGTTTCTAGATGGAAAGGGGCAACGCGGGAAGAAGTTGCCGATGGCGGAGCCTCGCCTAAGAAGTCATTATATTCATCCCAGATTTCATCCTCGGTAAGCGGAGCATTGGGTGTTAGGGGTAATGCCGTACGGTTAGAGACATTCACTAACTCTGAATTACCAGACCCGGAACTGGTCGTGCACTCTGAGTCCTTCCGGGACGGAAAAGAAAGGAACTCTTTTCCGACCCCAAGGCCAATAGATTGATCACCAGCGGATGACTCTTGAGTAGAGGAAGTACAGTCACCCGTCGTTGTTAATGGCTCCGGACGAGTGCGCTCTGGAGACAAGGACCTAGTTGGACTTGGGCCTTTCGCAACCGAATCCCTGTCGATTCGACTTAAATCGGGAGGTGGTAACTGGAGGCTAACTCGATGGAAAGGGCGGGAAAAACTTTTCGGAGAGGTCTGTTCCGGACGAGTAGTGACGACTTTAGGTATCCTGCCGACTTGAGGAAGTCTGCTCGGGCGGACTTTTGAATTAGTTGGTGTTGGATTTGTAGCCGTGCTCTGCCGCTTCGGCATCGGAGCTTTCTGCGGTTTTGTAGGACGAGCAACCCCTCGCGTTGGCTCAGGTGCCGGCTCATGGGGCTGTATTTGAGGAACAGGAGACATTTCTAGAGCCTGGCCGCTCTCGGACATTTTTCGGTCATGTTCGTCTGTAGGCATGAAAGGGACAAGAACCTCTGCTTCCCTCAAGATGTCACACACATCTTGATCCTCCGTTTCATCTTGTTCAGACGAGTCCATCATCGTATAGAATGCCACAGGCTTACTCGGAACAGGATTCACTGCTGCAGATACGCTCGCCTCAACTTTCCTGCGGTCTTTAGATGGCTGACTGTGAGACCTGCTGAACAAGTTCCATTTACGAGGCGATTTAACTCGCTTTGTTAGCTTCTTTGGTGCAGCCTTCGCCTCGGCTTGAGCACGGACAGCCCCTGGTCGTGAATCTGGAAGAGAGTCGTCGGACAAGATAGTGGTCTCTATACTTCCCACTGATGGAGAAGTCATTCCCTTAGTGACGATGGGCTTTGGGAGATTTAAAGGAGCACGAGTAGGCGAACGGAGCCGCTGTGTTGACCTTCGAAGAGCAATTGTAGGCTTCATCGAAACTGCTTCGGAATCGCTGCTCTCAGAAGGGCGGCGAGACCGGGTTGAATCTCGAGGGAAAGCTGAAGGCCATAACGTTTGTCTTGTTTCTTCTCGCGAAGACTCGGACACGGTCGAGTTGTTACGAGAACCGATGCCTGGACGGCCCGAAACAACACTCTGGTTGCTTTCGGTTCGTGCTAATTCGAAGCTTGTGTTTCGATTTTCCACAATTTCGCCACCAGCAATTATCACAGGATTCATTCGTTCTAGAAAGAAGGGGTCAGTCGAGTGAAGGCTTGCGAGGCTGTCGGACGAGGAAACGGGTCCTAGTAATCCACGCGGGGGGTTCGCTGCGCTACTACTACGCCTTCTAACTGAGCCAATCCTGCCGTATCCTTCGTGGCCAGTCCCAGCAGCTGGTCCTTTTCGAGTCGGCTTATCCTTCTTTTCGACCTGTGGTACCTCTGGGACCGTCTTGGTACGCCGTCCAAAGAGGGGAAATCTTGTCTTAAATGATGTGGCTGGGCTAGTTGTCCTTGTGGCCTTACGGCTTTCTGGTTGGTTTGGATGAGCGCTTTTCGGGATACTTGACCGTGGCGCTGGTGTAGGTTCTCGGGTCACGGACCCTTTCGATGTCATAGAGCGATCTTGAATAGAGGGCGTTGTTGACCTTGGCAATGAACTAGGTGCAATCTGGCCGCTTTGACGCCTATCGGTTAGACTCGTCGAAGAGAGATTACTATGGATCACGGGGATTGGGCCACCGAATTGGGAATAAAGGTCTGGTGTCCCATCTCTACTGGGCCGCAAGGGGGGTGTTGGGCGAGTTTGGGGTGACGTTACGCCTCTCTGAGATCTCTCATGTGATGACATGGGTACCTTAGTTGGGGACAGTGACCTTATCATAGGCTGAGTGGGTACCCGAGGGACGTGAGATGACGATTCGCTTTCACTTCTTTCTTTCTTGAACTTTTGGGATGATTTCCTGGGAGGCGGGTTTGGTGGTGCTGGTGATAGTCCTCGACGTGGCTTCTTCTCTTTCTTGTCGTCGGGTCGCACTGTGGAATTCGACGACGACGACGTCAGTGCTTCCCGAACGGCGGCAAGGCCATGAGGGTCGGCGCCAAAGGTTTCTCCTTCATTGGATATACTACCAGCTCTCCTCCGGGTCACTGGCGGTCTAGTCTCGGCTGGACTTGCTTGCCTCCCTCTAGAGACGGGAAGGCGATTCGGCACAAATAACCCGGGAGATTGCGACGACATTGAGGTTGGAGTTGTGTCCCTGCTATAAGGGCTAGGCCCAGGTGATTCAGAAAATCTGGTAGAAGGGCTAGCACTAAAAGTGCTAAGCTGACTGTGGCTACTCCCGCCGGAGAAGAGCGGTGTCGGCGGTGGGAGGTTTTCGGTTGCCAGTTTGAATGGAACATCTATGCTCGGTCCATCTCTTGGAAGAGGAGGCTCAATATCCCGATAACGGTCCAACTCCGGATAGATCCTAGAAGGATGTCCGGCCATCCGAGGTAACTCAAGCTTCTGCGCTGTTCGGATCTCAACGGGGCTAGCGGTGATGCTCCGATCCGAGTAGGAGGCGCTAGGGTCCAAGGACGTTTGCGACCTTGGTATCGAAGATGACGAATCGGTCCTCCCCGAAGTCGAACGAGACTGGGTTTGCATGTTTGGCCGTTCTTGAGATAGGTTAGACTTTTTCCGACGTAGGACGGTGCGAGGTGTCTTATTTAGGTCACTTCGTCCACTGGTAGCTGCTGTCGAGGACGCCGGTACATTTGATTGCGCAGAGTTGATCGACCACGACTGTGTTTCATGGGTCAGAGGAGGTTTTGCAGAGGACTTCTGGCCGGGAAGTTTCCTAACAGAAGCATTCTGAGGTATCCGACTTTGCTGTGTCCTTGGTTGTGGGATTGAAGGGAGCCCAAGGCGGGTATTGTCAACCTCCTTGCGGGCGATTTGACTCAACGACGGCGGAAAATCTTGCTTCGACGTCTCCATTATTCCTCCCCTTCTTTTCGATCGTGATTCATCGCCCGACCTAGTCCGAGACTCCGAGCGAGGGCGGATAGACGCCATGTCTACTACTAGTGTCTTCGGAGTGAAGCTCAATATTCAACCATTTCAAGACCAGGCGTCCATATTAACTACCAAATTGTGTGCAAGGTCCGAAGGTTATCCTGGATGGGTGGTCAGCGGCGAGACCCATAAAACATATTAACGAGAACAACCTAGTAGATGCTATTGCGATTGGGCTTCCAATATTACAACCCTTCAATTAGGTGCTGACTGACCACACCATTCTACTGAAACGATGGGACGTAACAAAATGGGAGCTTCTAGACCGCTTAATGATAAGTAAAGTCGGCAATATTCCACGAAGGCCTAGTTAATATTATGAGTCCCTATTCTCTGGAGATATCAGACCAAGGAACTGGACGAGATCCGAGGGTGGCTGAAGAGGATCGAAGTTGCAATCGACTAGCGCAGGAGCGGGTGTACGAAGAGATATTACTGAAGTAAAAAAATTAAATAAGAAGCAAGTATACAAGCCTCCGGGACGAGGAAAAAAATTGCAGACGCCGTAAACGAAGGTCGAAGAGATCCGGGTTCGGGCGGATCGAAGTCGATTTCTTGGTGACGGGTGGGGGGCAACGTTGCCGGCGTGGAAGTCGACTTAACTAAATTAGATACCCTGGGGAACAGTGTGGTAGTACAAAGCTTGCGGGGGATTCGCAGGCGTTTAGGAAGCGTTAGCGGCGCCGTCCTTCTTTCAACGGGCAACCTGCTGCGAAGTAATCCTCATGCGAATGCCGTCGTCGGAGATCTGGCGGACCCGGCCCTTTATGGTACTCAAGCAACTAACTCCTCGAATATTCGCCTCGGCTGTGAAATAGATGGGGGTACAAAAAGAGAAATTCTTATGAGCTTCTAAAAATAAGAGTAGAAAAGAGACGATATGAGAGGTAATGTATCAGAGAGGCAAAGAGGTATATAAGAACGATACTTGCAATTGTTAGCTCGCACCTTGCATGTTCGCAAGTCGATGATGTACCCAAGGGTCTGGACAGGGGTCACGGTACGTAGACCAAAAAAAAAAAGTCCTTCTAGACGAGTGTGGCGTAGAACCCCGGTCGACAGCCAAGATGCGACCATCTTGGGGTTCAGAATGGAATCGCCGAGTGTGCGGTCTGACTGGCAGCGGCCATTGTGGATTGGAACGTTAGAGCTCCAATCTATAAACAAGGCTTAAGCAGATATCTAACAGGGGTATTGAGGCACTATGTAGTGCTAACGTCAGTGAAGATAGAGACAGACGCTGAGTCACCAACGGCCACACGGGGCCGCGAAGATAGATAGATCAATTATATTAATATCCTTGGAATATGTCAGTTTGCCGCATGGAGCGACTCCGCCAGGCGCCGGGGGAATTGACCAATTTCCTTCGTCTCTTATTCGCATCGCGTTCAGTCGACCATCGACCATCCGACTGCGGACAATATGCGCGTGAGCGAGCAAGAGGAACGGGGCCAGTCATGCTTGTAAACTGGTCTTGGATTGTGCATATTCTGATGTCCTATGAGAAGAGCGCTGTAGGCTCTCCGCGACATTATTCGCCAGAAAGCATCCTTGACGTTTGGAGAGCTTTTCCTGGTTGGGTTTGACCCAGGCATAATCCGAGGCCTTCCAGAGCCTACCTCCCACTCAATTCTACATGTAGATGGGGTCATACGACGCTACCGGTATCCGGTATCTTCGCACCTGCAAATACTCGACCGGACTCTGCTACTAGGCCGGTACTCGCAGGATTAGGACATGGAATAATGCGATATGTTGACAATTTAGCGGTCAAATGAGAATTCACAAATTGTTTTTGTTGCGGAGAACAAAAATGGGCGTCGGGGATAAACGACGGTAAATCTAGGGTTAAAAATCTACATGGATCTGTAGGTACATGCATGCTGCAGTGGCTGGTGCTGCCCGGTCGCATCGGGTACTTGCGGGCGAGAGGCAGCCTGTCAAGCTCCTTCTGCCATGTAAAATCGCATTATCGGACAACTACCAATGCTGCTGAATGACAACTGGCAGTGGCGATGAATTTACTATGAGTTGTTAATCAAGTTGTTGCTTCCCGTGGAAACTTCTCAAGGCACGGGCCGTCTGGGGGTTGTCAACAATTGCCAACAGCAAGGAATCCCTGACTTCAGGAAGGTTCGCCCCCTAAATGCCACGGTTGATTTCTACAATGTACAGAACAGCGGAGGATACGATATGTACCTCCAGTTCCTATGTCTCTCATAGGATGTGTCCGCTTTTCTAAGCGCTTAACGGCCGAGACTGAAGTCTATCAACTCCAACTCCTCCTTGAGACCTTTTAATAGTACGCATTTGTATTACAGCATCATATCTCAAGAATTAATCCACTGTCGTCATCGCATTGATCAGATTTATCACCTGTCGCGATGCAAAGGCAGGTGAGCTTGCTATGTTTCAGACGGTTAGCTTCGCAATTCTTGCAGAACCCCCATGGTTCCATCACAGCGTGATGGCGCCTGCATGTCTCACTTCTGTGCTCTCCGAAGACGCTTGAAATCGTGGACCGGCTTCAACGATCTTGGTTCAGCCGAGCTAAGGCACTGGTACCCTTGTACCTCCACTTTATAGGCGCTTGTCAAGTCTCGATGCTTAAGGCGAGCCTCACTGTTCCATAGATACTCGTCTTTGATCACGAGCATAGGTATTCGATTCTTCTGTTACGAGCATGGTTTAATCCGGTTATTATGTATGAGATCATCATTCGGATTTTACGGGATATATCAGATAGTACTTCAACACACAACCAACATGTCTCAGATTGATACACTTGCAGCACCTGTTACTTAACAAGCAATGTACGTTTAGGGGTTGACTGTGTAGCAACGTAAGATATCCAACCAGCAACACTACATCGGCAAACACTGTGGAAGAATACGGACGTACAATGGCCGACTACTAGGCAGGCTGGGTAAACCATGAATATCTTGCGTTCGGAGCTAACAGGGGTCTTAGTGGCCGTGGATTCGACGGTATAGTAAAATCCATCGATGAATTTTCTGATTGGTTACTACCCGTCGATTTTTTGTCCAATGAGGCCGCCGTAGTTGCTTTCAACAAATCTGCCCTTGGCGAAGCAAGGGTCTTATCTGCGTGTCTCTCCTTATCCGGGCGGGTTCCGTTGCAGTCGTTCGGCCTCGATGTCCCCATTGAGATTGTGCTCATGGCCTCGGTGAGGCTTATTCGCATACAAACTGGCGTCGATCGTGCAGACGACCTCGCATGGGAGATGGAGACGGGAATAGCGCCCTCAGTCAACGTCCACCCTTCAACGCTCGACAAATCCAGAGCGTGTATATCTGAAGTCCAGGACAACCCTTCATTCGCACCTTTCGGAACCTGCCAGTCCGCAATCATTCCATCGCCTATTAGCAACTAGATTGGAGAAGAGTGTTCTCCTTAAATCCTCCAACGATCCTAGAATAGATCACCCTAGCGCTAGCTTTAGCTCGAAGCGACGGTCTCTCATCACTTAACCAACCAGGCGTACCTTAGTTGGTTATCAAATACGATGAGCAATCTAATCGAGAAGGACGAGCAAATCCCTTTCGTAGTAAGGGATATTCATTGGGATTTTCAACAAGGTTTCTAACATCTGCCTGGTCGAATGCCACCTATTTCCTACAGCGCAAACATCGACAGTCGTAAGCAATACAAGCTGAAAGTTGCATGCCCTGAGGCAAACATAATGCATTAGCATGGGAAGCAATGTTGCGTCAACGTCATAAGCTTCCAGGTTGCTGAAGAGTTGGGAGCTTCGTTGTACACAGGTCCGGCCATTCGGGTCCACTAGCCTCTGTGGCGAGTGCCGAACATGCACTCCGCCACAGTCGCATCTTAAGCGATAAACCAGTTTTCATGATATTAAGACGCCCCAACCGAAACCCAACATGGCTATGTTGTTAGCGTTATGTCAACGTGGCAGCCTCATTCTCCAGAAACACACAGGTTTTTCTGGGATCATCGACTAAGAAATCAGGAAGGAACTGAAGGCGAAATTTACGACTCACTCTGTAGAAACTAGGTACGCTGTATTGGTGAGCCGCGACATCGAAATAGTACACTACATTTGTAGAAAGAGGGTCAAGATCTTCGAAAGCTACGGAATGATCCTCCTTGGCAGTTAGCGGGCAGGGTCCTAAAACCAATCATTGGGCGCTTGTCTCGCGGCAAGCAGGGTCCTCTTCAGGCGAACAGGGGTCTTCTGCAGAACGATTGGATCGTGCAAGTGAGACAAACAGGACCAAGACTTTGGTCTTTTGGTATCTTCCAAATAACGTGACAAGAAGATGGTGTGAAAGGATCTCTTCTCGGTCAAATTGGTGCCGCGACTCCAAATCTTTCCCAACAACATTCATCAATACCCAAGTTGTCGCCACCTGCTGTCCGTAAATGGATTATTTATTTATTTATTATTCTCCAGTTCTCTTCTCTCTTCTGGTTCTAAAATCACCCGTGGGTGGTTGAGTACGTGGCGTAGTCAACGCAGTGACGAAGAATGCGGGATTAGCGCGCTTCTATCTGCCTAGATAATGCTGTTGGCGGTAACATGCATTCGTACAACCAACATCAAGAAACCTATGGGGATTGGAAAGACATCACGAAGGTTTCTCCCTAATACTGCCGAACGTTACGGCGTGCGGTCTTCGATGCACCGAAGGCCAGTTAATGTATGTGGATAAGCATGTATGTCTTAGACATCTAGATTCGCCCTGATTGCCCTCAGGTTCCGCTGTCGATCAGCAACAAACTAAAGTTTGATGCCTCGTCAGCTGGTGCCTAGGTTCAATATGTATGTACCCATCCTAGTCAGCCGGTATCTCTACATCGCAAACAGACAAGAATAGCGATTTTCTAGACCTCCAATAAGCGCGAGCTGCGCCGGGAAGCGCTTCTACTAGCGCGGGTTACTCCTTTTAGCCAGTTCGGGTTGACCAACAACTGACCGTCTACCCAAACGAACAAGTACCCCAGAATGGAAACCAGCTCAAGCTTATAAGTGGATTAAAGTTTTGACAAATGGTCGTCTCTAGCAACACATTGCCCTATTATTGGACCTCTTAGCCCCGACAAGAATGAGATCTACTTGATATTCATCCCCTTCATACGCGGTATTGTGATAGGCCATAGGACCCGGCCGTGGCTTTTTAGTGTATCCGGGACTACATACTGAATCCTCTCACCGGTGCAGCAGGTCGGGCTTGGATCTCCCGTCCCTTGATAGGTTCCTTAGTCGGGCCCTTTACGCCTCTTATGAACGCGAAAGTTGATCATCTGACTTCGCGAACCAGTCAGTATTGGCATGAAATTGGAACGATTGAATGTCATATGACCTTACTCTGCAGTATATTCAACTTCTTGGCTCTAAAGAGAAGCCTTATGATGTAATTATCGTCTGGTGGCTTAGCTGAGGTTAACTACTCGGTCGTCAGCTCATTTCCCGGACATTGCCTACTTCGTCAATCTGATAGCAATCACACATTAACCTGGCCCAGGAACAATTATTAGCAAATAGTCTTTCCCAAACTAAAAGTTCACAAGAATCCAACATCGGGGCACATGGTCCAGTCGAACCGATCTAGAACGTTGAAGACCCAGAGTCTCCAAGACGATGCTCAAAATATGAAGTGGCCTAGGACGTCCCAACGGAACCAGTCATATAACCTAGGTGTTTATGGGAAGACATAAGCACTGTTTTTGGTTCACCCCCTGAAATATACTGTATCTAACAGGCAAACAATGAAGAGCGCGACCAACAAACTCGACACTAATATGGACAATGGCATCGATGCCAACGTCAGCATAGATCACTCGGTCTGGACCAAATATTTAACCCTGCTTCTCTAAGGTTTCACAGCAGTCAGTCTTTCGTCCGAGTATGAGCCTATTCAATGTGAGAGCGTTATAACATGATAGGAGTCCTCATATTTTCGAACTCTGAGTTGCTCATATCTCAACACGATATGTGTATCTCAAGGTATAAGTCAACATTCGCTCTGATCATTGTAAACGTATCTGTGCTAGACCTCAGTGCTCTTTACCTAGGTAGACAGCCAACTTTGCAATTATAAACTTAATTAATTGGACGTGATATCGTAGGTAGTAAACAGGACTGTTATATTGTAGATACATTTGGACACATTCTCTCCTCTTATAATGGACCCGTCATAATCGGCCGATAATATGTTGTGCGATTTAGTTTCCAAATCGGTATCTGCGAATTCGTGGCTAATGTCGCAATCAGTGTGAAACACCGCGGTACCAGGATCGCTATGCCTGCAAAAGATACTACCCTGCCAGCCCTGCACACATACCTAAAGTAGGTGCCTTGTTCCTTAAGAACCTGGAGTTAGCAGTTTCTGGAAATTCCCTCCTTATGTGCAACGGGCGGAACATTTCGATGATTCCGTCTAGAGCGAGGCTTGCAGGCGGGGAGGGGGCCGACACGCGTGTCTCGGACAAAGGCAAGCGGCCATCGATTTGAGCTTTCGCTGGAGACGGTGAGCCAACGGTGAAGATTTGCCGGCTCGCATTCTATACAGCTGCTTTGTTCAATGCTACAAACATAGCAACATCAAACGCAACTAACTCTACATTCCTATAAATGCATTGCGACGAAAGCCGAGCATTCCGACCTAGGGGACGAAACACAGCTCAGCATCAAAAACATCCGAGAATCCGGGAGGTCTATACAAATCTCACAAGCCTCCGAATCAAAACTTACAAGAGCATATCAATTGAGAATCAATCGCCGAGCAACGGACCTCGCGATGTGCAAAGAGGTCTGGTACCTATACGACTGTAACTTGCGCAAGAACCCGCCCAAGAGACACCTAGTCTTCGACCACTACGCGGCATGCGATTTCTGGAAGTTTAGTCATGCTGATGCAGATGATGAGGACGGCAGTATAGACTGCGTCTTCTACAACGAGACAGAGGCCCATGTGACTGTTGAGAAGACCGGAGAGAGATGTCCGCATTGTGCAAACACCGGTGGTTCTCCCGACTCGTCCGATTAGGTTGAATTGTTTAATAATTGGTGGAATGGTTTCTAATATATGTTAGTTTCAAGTGAGGGCGTTTTTCTTGGTAGAATGGTGACCTCATGGTCTATGGGACAGATATGGAAAGATAGCATTGTTTTATCATATGTTGAATTAGCATTTCTTTATCGAGACTACTACTTTGTGTTTTTATCATCACCGGCCCGTAAATATTGAATACTGTAATCATCATATTTGAATAGAGTTTTGTTATTTCAATAGTATCGAATTTTAATAGTACCCCATATTACCAAAATTGGCAAGTGGTAAGCTATTACTATTAATTACATAACTTTTTTAAGAAGTTATATATATTTTTAAATAACTTTAAACATATATTAAATGTACATTTAACTTTAATATTTTTTAAAAAAGTTAATTAAGGTAATTATAATAATATAAATTTTATTTTAATATATTTTTTTTAAGCGTGGAAATTAAGTAAAAAGGTAAATAATAATTAAAGCTTTATATTATATAAAGCCTTTAAGCTAATTTTAAAGTATAATTATTATAATAATTATTATAATAGGTTTAATTTAATTAGTTTAATTTAATTAGTTTAATTTATTTAATTAATTATTTAATTAGTTATTTAATTAGTTATTTAATTAATTATTTAATTAGTTATTTAATTTATATATACGTATATACGTATATAGGTAATATCGTTAAAGGATATTATATAATATAAGGCTTTTTAATTGTTATTACTTTTTTAAATGATTTAAACACTTAAAAAAAAATGTATTAAAATAAAATTTATATTATTATAATCGCTTTAATTAGCTTTTTTAAAGGATATAAGTTTTAATTAAATTAACTTTATATTATTAAAATTATTTACAATTTTATACGGCTTTTTAAAAAGGGTTTAAAACGTTATGCGATTAGTAATATTAGCTTATCGCTATTTAAATTTAATAATATAGGGTATTATTAAAATTCGATATTATTGAAATAATAAAACTCTTCGAATAATAAGGTAAGATTTTTTTCTAATATTTGGAAATATGTATCCGTCGTAAGAAGGAAGGTGTATAATCCTACCTAGGTACTAGGTACCTCATGTATTTCAACCTTTATAATATGATAATGATGGTTAACTTCTGCTTTAGTTATAAATCATCTACCTATTACTTACCTATTGGTAGCTTTTAATTAAGCGTCACGTATTGAAAAATATCTGCATTGATTCCAGAACAGGTACCTACCTAATTTAGGAGGTAGATAGTGCATGTTACCAAGAGAGGCGTGGTCTCCTAGGGCTAGAATAGCAAACTATGGGTTTGCTATATTTCATTCCGAAAAAAATATATATATATACCTGTCGAGACCTTCTTGTATCATCACTAAGCCATCTACGTTTATGATCTGTTAATTCTAGCGTGACTGCCATGGTCATTATACGGCGTTTATAATCTTCAAGAACTACCTCTTTCCACACTGATCCCAATGTTCCAGGATGCTCTTGTCCAATTCACTATATGATTCCCGATAGAGACTATCATGCTTCTTTTTTTTTATTTCATCGTGGCTAAATCTACAAGCATTAATCTACTGCGTATACTCTAATAATATATACTTGGGTAATCAACTCTACGATACGGCTAGGGTAAAATCAGCATTAGTGCTGCTTGACAACTGCAAGCCCGATTGGAATTTTCATTCCTCCCTATTGAGACAAGTTGAGTGTTAATAGCATTGAAATCTGTAGTTCTCGCTATCTTAGGTAGACTAGTATGCTGTATAGATCCTATCTATCCCCGTCGCTCTGGAAGGCCGCATCTTATAGGAAGTAGAACATGTTGTTAAGGAACACAATCTTAATGACTGACGATATTAAAGCCATACAATTAGGTTACAGACTCCCTATCTACATCCATCGCCTTTTCTTGTACGTTGTGTGCTTGACCAGTGCTTGTTCATTGCCCTTTAATGTTGTAAGCACCCTTTCGATAGTGCCAATATACCCTGGGATAAGCCTTGAGTAATCCAGCGTAAGACAAGAAAGCTTATTCGTAGAACCAGCCGCACGAAGCCAGGCTTTACAGAATAATGTCTAGTGCCATAAAACAAATCTAGAGCGTCCATATTCTCGTGCCCCAGTACTATGACGCGTGCCGCATGAACTCCTGCAGCATAGCCATCCTCATGGAATCCAAATCCCATCCAAGCACCAGCAAAGCTAATCTTATCAACACCGTTAATCTTAGAAAGATGTCGAGACATGGTCACGCTTTCTGCGCTAATCAGCGGGTGGGAGTATGTGTAACTACCTTGTAACATATCGGGGGTACGAGACGGGTTCATAGTAACCAACACTCGACCGGGACTTCCAGGCTCCCCGGGAAAGGGGATCGCTTGAAGCTTGTTCATATCGAAGGTGATAGAGATCCTGCATCCCGGTCTTTGCGGAACTTCGCAGCCAGATACGGTAGCAGCATGATTACGTCTTTCAAGAAAACAGTTCCATGCCGCCCGTGCTGGCAAATAACTTGGTAGAAACTTAAAAAGAATACTTAGAACGAACTCCAAAGTGAACGGCGTCAAATTTGTCCTTTGGGAATTCATATGTGGCACAGGTAGATAGTTACTTACCGATGTGTCTGAGTGAAGGTAGCACACATTCTCGCTCGTTTTGAAATTACTCAGAATTCTCCGTTCTAAAGTGGTTGCATTTTCCCCGAGAATTCTAAGTGCTTGGTTTGCGTGTATGGCAAGAACCACGTGGTTGTAGTGATGATAATCGCCGTTTGACAGCTGCAATATGACCCCATTTTGAGATCGTGTCACGCTCGTCACTGTCGTATTGAGATATATTCGATGATGAGGTAAGATATATTCTTGGAAGGCGTCTACATATGTTTTAGATCCGTTCTTGAAAGACCGCCATCTAAGTGTTTTTAAGACTGCATCTATCATGCCGTGTTCCAGCCTATATCGATATTAGCAGCTATTTTGGTTCAAATGGCTTGACACAGAAGGTCTTCAGTGGAAATTTTGTGCGTTTACATGAATTGTATGATCAGCCTTGCTGGGAAAGTTTGGGCGAATTCGTCCGGATCCGTACACCATGGCGATGCTATCATTGGGATCAAAAAGAAATTGATAAACGAAATAGAGTAGCCTTTTCTCTTGAGATAGCTGCCTATGGACTCGTAATGGACGGGCTCTAAAGGCTCTTCGGACTTATCGGTTCCCGTACAGTATCTGTCCGTAGGCCTATCGCTCCTCAGTGGTTCCTCGTGAAGGATATCTTGTGCAAAGAGGGCAAACCATATTATATCTAAAACCAGTTTCCAGAAATGAATATTGAAAAGGTTAGATAACCTCCCAACAAAAGTCCAGATCGAGTGACTACTCCATTGAAAGCCGTCCTCGTCTGTCGTAGAGACACCGAAAGACATATCTGTGGAAATCGTCTGAACACCTATGTCTGACAGAAAGTTACAAAATTGTGCTTTTATCTAGGTAGTTAGCGACGGTTTTGTATATAAGTTAACTGCATTTGATGCTCAACCGGATATACTCACGATAGGTAGGCTCGTCTATTGCAATGAAACCTGTGTCAACTACTACGTTTCGTCCATTCCCTTTGGACGGCACAGAGTTCGCATGCCCGCCAAGTCTCACGTCAGTCTCATAAAGGTCAACAGTATAGTAACTATTCACTAGCTCCCATGAACATGCAATCCCAGATATCCCACCTCCGACTATGGCAACACGTGGTCGTGATGGGTTTGATGCTGGGTCCGATGGCATGGTAAGGGCAAATATCACATCACACGAAGTAGTTTCGAACGAAACGATGAAAGTAAAGGCTTACAGTAGTGCCCTCAGTTATCGTCAGAGATCTGGCTCTTGGCTCTCCCGGCTATGCAAAGGGGTAGCTATGATTAGGTAGGTAGAGAACCACACCCCCTCGCCCACACATTATTGTATTTAAACCTCCCTGGGACTCTACTTGTGGGGAAGCCCGCCTTTGACCTCTTAAGTTTCCTAAATAATCGAATCTTGTATGAACCACAATCATGACTTCGCAGCCAGAATACATTTTCACACGCGACTACATTGATAATAACCGGTAGGTGAATTTTGCTCCCCAACTAGAGAATGATAAGGATACAGGACTAACGTATCCTCAATTTGCTGCGGCTACCAACAGGATCAATCTGCAACATTACCAATGGACAGAGCTATTTGGCTACCACTTTCACCCCCAGATACCAATAACTTCTCCCCGCCTCCGAATTGCAGATGTGGCGACTGGTACAGGGTGAGCTCACATCAATTACATACCACTACTTGATACGCAACAGCAGCTGATCGTCAACTAGGGTATTTCTAACGGATATCAGCGCACGCTTACCGGAAAGCGTGCAGCTAGATGGGCTAGATATTTCCCTCAAGGCCACACCACCAGTAGAGTGGCTGCCATCTAACGTTTCATTCCGCCAATGGGACATCAAGCGGGATATCCCTGAGGACCTTGCCGAGAAGTACGACGTTGTACATGTCCGCCTGATTATATTCGTATTACATGACAAGGAGGTCCCTGGAATCCTCCAGAAATTAATCAAGCTACTTAGTAAGTTATTCGTCTTCCTTCCCGCTGCCACTACAACGTCTTATTTGTGCATATGCATACCTTAGGTACCTAGCCTACCTACATACATGTATCCCTTGCTGTGTATCTATTGTGTTGCCGCCCATCTAATCCCCGCTTGTTCTCACAGAGCCTGGAGGCTACCTCCAATGGGGCGAAGCTGATATCTCATCGCTTCGTATCGAAAAGACCCAACCTAATAACAAGATTGACGCTTTAACCCGTCTTGCAAAGATATCCCAAAGCCAGGATACGCGCCTTGCCCCTACATGGGTGCCGAAGCTACCAAGTTTAATGGAAAGCGCAGGCCTGAGTGATATTCAAGTTGATACAAGAGATGGACCGGAATATCTCCGATTTGCTATGCATGAGTGTAATTTAGGGTTACATGAGCTGATAGCGCGCACTACTCGTAGCGAAGTGTTCGCTAAGGAGCTCGAGCAGATAATGCCTGAGGTAGCAGAGGAAACGAGAAAGGGAGCTATGTGGGTGTTTCCAAGGTGGACAGTGGTGGGGAAAAAGCCCTCTACGTCATAGGGTACAGTTCCGAGTTAACCTATCCGTTATTTGATTTTGATGTTGAATTTGACTTGGCTAGTAGGTAGTAGGACACTATACTATATTAAAGATAGTGGTCACTAGTATGCAGGCTGAGGCTCGGGCCGTTTCGTATCTTATGCTCTTGGTCATACATTAAGATGAGATGTATTGTGACGTGCCTACATGTAGGTATCTAGCTGGCTTTTACTCAGCTCGCCCACTTGTATTCTATCAGGTAGCTGTCCACCTGTCTTAATATCCTCTATTGTTAGTCCGTTACGCTAGGCACGAACTTAACTTCCAGCTTTCGTAACTTTCCTCGACACTATTTCCTCGTGGAGGTGCTCTCGTCGCTGTCTATATTGATTATGGCTGTTGGTGTATATTATATTATAGCCTTCATGTTCTGGCTGGTTTCATGTGACGGCAAGGGATCATCTCAATCGAAGCAGTGAAGGAGAAACACTATCAGAGAATCTAGATAAATACTTAAAGCAACAGGTAAAGAAAGGTCTTACCTCTTCCTTTATCAATTTAGCCCAGCGTCATTTTAGTTATGTTTTAGCTGAATTCAATAATACCTTTGGCGAACGGCGAATATATTTATTTTCTGGTCCAAAAAACAACGTCAATTAGGTACCTGATAACGACAATACCACCGCTCCCTACCACTGATTACCTAACCATGCAGCGAGACCGAATGGCATGAGAGTTTCCTGGAGCGTTTCTTGTGCGGCCTTACTCTCACTAGGTACATTTAGATACCCATACTGCATCATGTAAATTAATCAGGATGGCGTACGTTAGTGGAAGGTTTCACATTGTTGGGTGCCGACTGACACCATTAACCAATTGTTCTCTAACACGTATGGAAGATGAATTATTGTATGTAGGCTGCGACCGATCGTTCAAAGTGATGGTATAAGTGTCTAAGACAGTAGTACATCCACTGGTAACTAGACCTAATATAGTAGGTCCAGTAGGGGAGGATATGCGTTGTCTTAGACACTTATACCATCACTTTGAACGCATGTATGGTGGCGGTCATGTACCAGCACCGATGAGTGAGTAAATTCTGCACTGCATAGGACTTTAATCGCTGCAAGTTCTTCTACATAGTATAGTTGTGTAACCAGTCAAGTATATTAACACCTCCCAATAAAAGGCTTAGAATCATCTCGCATATGTATGGACGTCATGTTCTACGCAGGTATTACGAATAGCTCATGCCAGTATCCGTGACTGGTACAGCCAAGTTCAATTACTCCGGCCGTAGCTGGCTGATCATAACCAAAATCTGAGCCTGGTAATACCACAATGCAGCGGTAGATAATAGACAATCGCACTTGTGCTGCTAATGTAGCAGAAGTATTCAATTTATGCGGCGATACTAGAACGTTCCTCTGCTCAGTTGAAGAGTGGTGCGTTCCACTGCAGCGATTGATCACGACTAAAGATATGGACGGCCCTTATCGTTCAATTAGAAGGCCGGAACTAGTCATTATGTTATGCAGAAGTTGTACTCGAGGCTTTTGTTGTCTCGAGAGGTAGCGAGTAGAACTGTCTCTCTTGTATCTATGAACAATGTTCTTTCAATGTGTAGCCTCATCTTTGATAGACGTTACAGATGCTTATCGTCCTATCAAATGCTAAAATATTGCCATTTTGAACGTGGCGAAAGGTACCACCTAAGTGATAGGAGGTGTGTAGGTACCTAGTTAGAGTAACGACCCTGGTCTTTATCTATGTTTCTCCGGATAGTTGGTCGGCTCGCCGTCTGGTACACGTAGAGTCACGAAGCCTCGCTTGAAGCCCTTCCATGACTATTTCACTGGACTTTAAATGGTGATATGATATCAAATGTTCTATTCATGTTCAACCTGTAGGCTTAGCTCGGTGCGCGTTAGCCATTAGCTCTTCAAGATCTTGTGATGATCAACTAGTATCCATATCTTACAACATTGATCAATACAGAGGAACTGCGCAAGCACTATAAACGCCTAAGGCATCACTCTAATTGATCTAATTGTTTCCTGTAACCAAACTTGACAACTCTTCAAGTACTTAGCTACATTGTCAGCAAGCAAGCCCAAATCTTCTCACCAGATTAAACACACAGTTTAGACCATGGCTTCATCAACGAACATAGATGTACCTCATCAAAACAAAGCCTCAAGCGGGCTGCCCACAATTGCAATTGTGGGTAGCAGTTCTCCTGTCATAGACGGTTCGACTCCGGTCCCCTCCACCAAGACAGTGAGCTCGTCTCACAGCAAGTTGATTGACACCTACGGAAACGTGTTCGAGATCCCAGACTATACGATTAGCGATATTTATAACGCCATACCGAAGCACTGCTACAAAAGATCGACTGTGAAGGGGCTATACTATGTTTTCCGTGACGTGGCAAGCATGGCTACAACATTCTACTTCTTCAATACGTATATAACTCCTGAGAATGTCCCCTCAACCCTTTTACGCGCCGTGCTTTGGAGCCTGTATACTTTTATTCAGGGCCTCTTCGGCCTCGGAGCCTGGGTGTTAGGTCACGAGTGTGGCCATCAGACTTTAAGCACATCGAAGACTTTAAACGACACAGTGGGATTCATCATCCACTCGGCTCTTCTAGCACCATATTTCAGTTGGAAAATATCCCACAGAAGACACCACAAAGCCGCTGGTAATCTAGAGGAAGATGTGGTATGGAACCCTAAAACAAGACAGCAATATACGGCTCAGTATGGTAAGATGGCACACAGCTTATTTGAAATTGGCGAAGAAACCCCTATCGTTACTTTTGGGTGGTTGATAGTCCAGCAACTGGTTGGATGGCCTAACCATCTCCTGACAAACGTCACTAGCCACGAGTTTTTAGGGCGGCCAAATGGTTTATCCACGGGCGTCAATCATTTTAACCCGGGTAGCCCTTTGTTCGACCCTAAGGACGCTAAATATATCCTGATCAGCGATTTGGGCATGGCTGTTGCCATTTCTCTCTTCACCTATCTTGGCAACACTTTTGGTTGGGCAAATATGTTGGTATGGTATTTTGTGCCATATCTATGGGTCAATCATTGGCTAGGTAAGCAGTCGAGTTTGACTCTTTGGCAGGCTTTCTTGATATACTGCCTACGGAAATTCAACAGCTAATTATGATTCTAGCCTGCATCACTTTCCTCCAGCACACTGATCCGTCTCTTCCTCGTTATACACCTAACTCCTGGACGTATGTCCGAGGTGCTGCTGCGACCATTGACCGGAGCTTTGGTTTCATCGGGCGCCACCTGTTTCACGGCATTATCGAAACCCATGTCCTCCATCACTATGTACCTACAATCCCCTTTTATCATGCTTGGGAGGCAAGTGAAGCAATTAAGAAAGTCATGGGCCATCACTATCGATCAGATACAAAGGGGGGCTCGCTCGGTTTTATCTCTGCCCTATGGAGGAACATGCGATGGTGTCAATGGGTTGAGCCTCCCGAGGGGGACCGGGGCGACATCTTATTCTACAGAAACTTAAACGGTCTTGGCATAAAGCCCGTGGAAATGAGCCCGGACGTGTCAAGCCACACCTAACGAACCTCTGACTTCATGGAGAAGGCAAGCAGATTAGCTATTGTTCCTATCATATCTAGCTTTCCACCTTCTAGAGGCTCTTTGTCATTTTGATTGAACTTAGGCTGGTGGAATTAGTACCTATAAAGCAGTATGGTTACACTCGTTCTAGGTTGTCATTAATTACTTAAGTGTCATCGTAGAGATTTCTATGCCTAACATAGACTATCAAGCGCTATGGGGCGGTTGGTTATGTTAATAACAGGCTAGGAGATTTTTTAGGCAAAATATTGCTATATTCTTTTCAAAAAGGTAGGCATACTTTGACCTAATATTATATTTTGGGACAACGGTGATAAAGGTTTTGGCAAGAATGTCATTGTATTCCCGCTCACCTAGAAACTCGTCGTAGCTTTCCATAGCTGGATGGAATCCGATATCTAGAAAGTACCTATGTAGGTAGGTAATATATCCGGAAGGATCTTGTGGCTTTGGAGCGACGCCTATGATCGGCGGTGGGGTGGGGTCCCGATGCACCGGAACATGAATAGGTACGTACTAGGTTTTACCATGGACGAAATCAAAGAATCCGCCAAACTGCCAAATCATTTTAATTATATATTTAAACCATATAAGGAATTATTAATATAAGGATATATATATATAAGTATTTTTTATATAATATATTATATAATTATAAAATATATAAAGGAAATATAATAATTATTAATTTATATTAATATATAATAAATTATAAA